>PVJA010052042.1:0-12565 GCA_004027025.1 Myocastor coypus
GGGGAAAGGGAAGGCAGGCCAAGGATCCTGACCCAGCCGGCAGGCGGGCTCAGCTCCCAGCGGTGGGGTTTGGGCTGGGCTGGAACAGGAAGTTAGTCGCGGGAATGCAGAGGCTGGGCAGAGGGGCGCAGGGGCTTACCCGCGGCGGGTGCGCAGGCTCAGCTCCCAGCGGTGGGGTTTGGGCTCTATGTGAATATGTTTAAATATTGGGAGAATGTTTCATTGTTTCAAAACCAAGCAAACTTTGGTTTGTGTTTATTAGCCTGTTAAAGGGAGTGGTTGAAGACAACAAAGCTACATTTCTATTTTTGGTCTTGACTATGCCAGTTTAATTAGAATTTACTGTGTCTAAAAACTGCCTTTTACTTACTGAAAGGTATTTTAGTGTGGTATATGTATAATACCAAATAAAGACTACTGAACATTTCTCACATTTTATAGTTGATCTAAAAGTTCAGATCCTTTTAAGAGTTAGCATGATATAACAGCATGTTAGACTTAACTTTTGAATTCTTTAGATCAGACTGAGTTACTGTTGAAGGTAGTATTTAAGCCGCTATTTAAAAACACAAGACTAAAACTACTGTTGTATGTGAGTGGTAGTGGTGCTTCGTGTCAGCTTATTAGAAAGATTAAAGTGAGGAAGGTACAACATGAACACAAATTTGTATGTGACCATAATAATTAAAAACAAATTGGGTCTGGGGAGATAGCCCAGGGGCACAAGTGCATGCCTGGCAAGTGTAATGTCCTGAGTTTGACACCCCGGTTCTGAAAAAAAAAATAGATTTTTTTAAAAAAGCAGTTAGAGGAAAGAATTATTTTCCAGTAATATCTCTACAGAATCTCCAAATATCTAGAAATTGACACACTTCTAAAGAGCTTGGGAGCAGTGTGAAGAAGTGAGCACGACCCCCGAGCCACCCAAAGCTGTGCACCACTGCATCTCGTGTCTAGCGCCTGTGACCCTTCGCCGTTGCCACCATGCCCAAGAGAAAGGCTGAAGGAGATGCCAAAGGTGACAAAGCCAAGGTGAAAGATGAACCACAGAGAAGATCTGCAAGGTTGTCTGCTAAACCAGCTCCTCCAAAGCCAAAGCCCAAGCCTAAAAAGGCCCCTGCAAAGAAGGGAGAGAAGCTACCCAATGGGAAAAAGGGAAAAGCTGATGCCAGCAAGGATGGGAATGATCCTGCAGAACATGGAGACACCAGAACAGACCAGGCACAGAAAGCTGAAGGTGCTGGAGATGCCAAGTGAAGTGTGTGCATTTTTGATAACTGTGTACTTCTGGTGATTGTACAGTTTGAAATACTAATTTTTTATATCAAGTTTTATAAAAATGCAGAATTGTGTTTTACTTTTTTTTTTTTAAAGCTATGTTGTTAGCACACAGAACATTTTATTATTTTGGGGGGAAGGCGCATATGTCAGTAATACAATGTCTTCAAAGCTGGGTTGATGTGGGGAAGGCACCTTTCCCTGCTAGTTCTGAGAGACTTCCGCTTGGCTTCCAGGAGGAGGGATTCCATGATGTTGACACATGTGGCCACCTTGGCACAAATGTCTTGTGGTATAGCACAGCTCCCAGTTTATTTTAAGTCCTCCTTTCCTCTGCAATCAGCATAGTTTAACTCCCATAAGCCCAGAGACCTACTGGGATCTGATTCCCAAAAGTGATGTTACCAATATGTCAGGCAATCTGGACTTGCCAGTAACTTTGAGATGGTATCCCACAAGAGCAATTGATTTCTTTTTCTACATTGTGAAACTTCAGATTAATAATTCTGTCATTTTTATTTCCTGGAAGTCAGGGTCAGCTTGTGAAAAGTTGTTAAACAACATGCCCAGTGTGAAATGTTAACCCTCACTCTAAACTTTCCCTACTTCAGAGCCTCAAATGAAGACTTCCTTGGATTTTATAGTGCCTTTCTGATTTTTGGTAGTCCACCCAAGAAGGGAGTTTGAAAGTTGTTGTGTACTATTAATGATTGCATGCCCATATCCTGCCTGAAATACCATTATTGTTTATGAAAAGTATCTTTAATAAAGCTGGATACAGTTTGGCTTGGAAAAAAAATAAAGAGCTTGGGGCCAGGGAGATAGCTCCATGACACAAGTGCCTGCCTGGCAAGTTCAAAGTCATGAGTTTGAACCCCAGTCCTGCAATAAATAAATAAATAAATAAATAAATAGCTCATGGGTCCCAGGAGAAAGAGAAAAATAGGAAGCATTTTCTATTGAACGAAAAGGCAAACACAGTACACTGAAATTTGCTGGACATTTCAAGCAATGTTAGATCTTCAAAGGGAAGCTGGTTGCACTGGACACTTAGAAATCTTCAATCAATGACCTAGGTTATAAATTAAGAAACTGGGAAAAATCACTGGATATAGTGGTGCACATCTGTAACCAACCACTCAAGGAGGCTGAGGCAGGAGGTGGCTGAGAATTGAGGGATAGCATGGGCTACATAGTGAGTTTAAGGCCAGCTTGAATGATGTAATAAGACCCTGTCTAAAGTGGGAAAAAATAAAGTAGGAGATGAATATAATTAAACCCATAGTAAAGTGCACAAAAGAAATAATACTGACCAGAAAAAAAAAGGAGAAAAAAGGAAAAACAAACAAACAAACCAGAGAATAAGGAAAATCAGAAAAACAAAAATTTGGGTTTTAGCTGAGTGTAATGTCAGTTACCTGTAATTCAAGTAGGAGGATCAGTTTGAGTTGAAGACCAGCTTGAAGCACAAAATGAGCTTAAGGCTATCCCTGAACTAGTGAATAATGAGACCTTGTCTTGAAAAAACCCATAAAACAATTCTCTCTCTTTTTTTTTTTATTTGAGGCGACTGAGGTTGGTAGGTTTCTCTCTTGGCCAAAACGGGTTGGTGGTGGTGGGGAGGCAGTTATCAATATCTGGAATGAGAGAGATAAGATCATTCTAGAATTGTAACAGGAAAAGAATAACAACAGAAACCATGAGCAACCTTTTGCCAATAACTACAATGACCTAAACAAAATGGACAGATTTCTTGGAATATATCAACTATAGAAATTCACTCAGGAGGAAGTTAAGAACTTGTATAGCACGATATGTATTCAAAAACTAAATTTATACAAATTGTAGTTCAAAAATTACACAGAAAGAGAGAAAAGTAACCAAGACAGAATTTGGTAACAGAGAAATGGGGTCATTGCTGTGACTACCTGATCACTTGAATTATAAGTTTTTGGGAATGGCTTATGGCAGTGGTTCTCAACCTTTCTAATGCCATGACCCTGAAATACAGTTCCTCATGTTGCAGTGACCCCAAACCAAAAATAATTTTGGCAGCTACTTCAAAACTGTAATTTTTCTACAGTTATGATTTGGAATGTAATAAATAACATTTTCTGATGGCTTTAGGTGACCCCTGTGTTTTCACACCAGGATTGTGACTGTCAGGTTGAGAACCACTGGCTTATTGGAAGAGATAGGCAAGGTTCAGAGCTGTCACCTGAAAGAGAAGCTCTGGAACACCTTTGGCTGTTCTGCATGGGAGATTCTGGTCAGAGCTCAGAAGACCAGAAGGCTGTTAGAAATCCTGCCTGTAAAGACCAGGATGGAGCTGGGCGTGGTGGTGCATGCCTGTAATCCTAGCACTTGGAAGGCTGAGGCAGGAGGATCAGGATGAGTTCAAGATCAGCCTGGGCTACAGAAGTGAGCTCAAGGTCAGTCTGAACTGCATATAGTGAGACCCTGTCTCAAAAAGACCAAAAAATAAAAAAAAATAAAAAAAAAATAAACAAAACCACCACCACCACCAACAAAAACCAGGTGGGGAATTTTCTTTCTGGTGAGAAGGACTGCATTGGTTGGACTCTGATGATATGTATTTTGGCTTGGAAGAAAGTCTGTCTGAATTTTGTTCTACTTAGAAATTTTTCCTGATACTGACATTAAGCACAATGGACTGATTAATCTTTCGAAAAATTTCAAAGCAGCCAAATATTGAGGTAGTGATGTGGCTATTGTTGAGAATCACGAGCAAAGAGCCCAAGCAAGACAGTTTAAAATGTTGTGAGTTTGGCCAGAAAGGAAGCTCCGATAAATCCATGGAATGCAAAGGTAGAGCTAGAGGATCTTCATTGCTGAAAAGGAATCAGAGAATGGAAAGGATGGCCTGAGAGCATCACTGGAGGTGGCAGGTCTCCACCCTTTGCAGCTTCAGAATTGCAAGGTTGAGGGACTTTGCCTTGAGGGAAAAGCTGCAGAGCCTCATGTTCCAGAATGGCGTTGGTGACATCAGGTTCCAAAATGGCACTAGCATGGAGAATTTATTCCTTGGAATCAGGGTCAGAGTGCTTAGTGATCCAGGCCCTTGAACCCTACATCCAAGAGAGAAGAAGGCCTGGCTACTGCTCCAGCTGGCAGCAGACCTTGGTATCATCCACGTGGTGTTTGGAATTGGTGCATTCAGAATGCAGGAGTTCAGAGGTTAAGAAGGCTTTTACCTGGATTTTAGAAGGCTTAGAAGGCCAGGCAATATGCCCCCTGGGAGGGCAGTTAGAAGGATTTTTTTTGTTTGGATGGCTCAGGCTGCCTTCAGGGTGGGTCTGGTATGGCATGTGGAGCTTGGGATTGAACCACAGTCCCCTGCATCTGACTGGATTTGTCCATTCAGGCACTTAAACAACTGAGCTAACCAGCAAGACCCCTGGGAGGGGAGCATGTAAAGCTGTGAGTGAGAAACCTATTCAGTGGAAACCCCAGAAGTTTGGAAAAGGCATGGATCATCTAAGGTAAACTGAAAAGAGGGGGCAAAGCTGGCCTAAGAGAAAAGTCATGAGGGTGACCACCAAAAGTGTTTTAGGGTGAAACCATGTAAGGCTTTTGAAGTTCACAATTTGCCACAGATCACATTGGGAACTACAGAGCTTGTTTGCCCTTCTGGATTTTGGACTTGTGTTGGTTCCATTGCTTTGTATTTCCCTGTTGTTTGTACCTTTGGAATGGCAATATTTATCTTGTGCCATTTAATGTGGGAAGTGTTTAAATTTCCATTTTTACAGGAGCTCACAGCAAAGAGTTTGCTTTCAATCTTGGAGGAGACTTGGGACTTGGATTTGTCAGCAATGCTGAAGCTGTAGGACTTTGACAACTCTTAGAGATGGACTAAAATGTCTCCTGCATAAATATATGTGCATGAGTCTTTGTGGGGCCAGGGGTAGAACATTATGATTTGTGTCTAGTTGTTCCCCCATGGCCTCATGCAGTCATGGGGAAGCTGCTGGAGTCTGTGATTTTTTTTTTGTTTATTTTTTTTTTCTTGTTTCAGAACCTTTGTTTGTCTATTCACTCATTTTTATGGCTGGCTCAGCCCGCCCTGAGGGCAGGGCTGGCTCAGCATGTGGTGCCCAGATTGAACCGTGGTCCCTGAATCCGCCCAAGCTTTCCCAAGCAGGGGCTTTAGACCACTGAGCCATCCTGCCGGCTCCTGGAGTCTGTGATTATTGTGGGTGTGGATGTGGCACCTGCCCTGGTGCAGGTGATTTGCCTTACAGTGTAAGGAGGGGAGAGAGGCTCGCTAGCTGCCTGAGCTGCTACCACTCTCTTTGCTCTCTGCTCTTTGCAGCTGCTATGAATGGCTTCTCTGTGCCATGTGCCACACTGTCTTGGAGCCAGCTGAGTATGGACTGAAAGCTCTACAAACTATGAGCTAAATAAAACTTTCCTTTCTTCATTTTGGGTGTCAGGTATTTGTCCCAGCAAGGAGAGAAAAGCAACCTGACTTTACAACAACCTAAATAAAATAGACAAATTCCTTGGAATATATGAACTACAGAAATTCACTCAGGAGGAAGTTTAGAACTTGTGTAGCTTTGTATGTATTCAGAAGTTGAATTTGAGGGCCAGCCAAATAGCTCAGCAGACTAAAGCACCTGCAAGCAGGTGCAGGGGCCGGGGGTTCAATCCCCAAGCCTGCTGTGTCAGCCCCACCCCCAAGGCACACTGAGACAGCAACTGACACTGGGTGTGTTGGTGCGTACCTGTAATCCCAGCTCTTGGGAGCCTGTAAACAGGTGGATCACTACAAGTCTGATCTAGTATGGAGACCCTGAACACCCTGTAGATCCTTCCCTAAAATACAAAACAACAACAGAAAAACAAAACAAAACAAAACAAAACAACCACCCAAAATTGAATTTGTACAATCTGTAGTTCAAAAATTTCACAGAAAGAAAGATCCAAGTCTAGGTGGAGTCACTGGTGAATCCTACCAATAATTTAAGAAATAAATAATACTGACAGTACACAGCTTTTTTTTTTTTTTTTTTTTTGTATGTTAGGGAAGGGTCTACAGGGTCTACAGGACCTCATCACTAGATCAAGATCAGACTCACAGTGATCCAGCTGTTTACAGCTTCCCGAGAGAGCTGGGATTGCAGGCGTGTGCCACCACGCCCAGTCTAATACACAGCTCTTCCAAGAAATTCTTCCAAATTTACTTGGTGGAAAAAGAATTAATCGAATGTCAAAATGGGAAAAGACATCAAAAGAAAACTACCACTGTTGCTCCACTTTGAACATGCTGCTGGACAGTGTTGTGTCCAGAGAATCCAGGCTCTGTGTCATACCCAGATAATTGTCCTACTAGAAAACCACGGAACAGGAAAGCTCAACTAAAGGAAAAAGAAGAAAGGAAGAAAGGAGAAAAGTAAGAAGAGTTATATCCTACAAACAGGATGGTACACTGCAGCAACAGGAAATCAAAACAGTAAGATGACAGTACTGGCAAAGTCAATGGCTGCCCTCTTCTGTATCTTCCCAGGCCATGCAGTGGAGGTTGCTCTGCTCACCCATCTATCTAGCCTGTCATAGACAGGTTGCATCTTGCTGAACAGCCTCCTTCCTAGCTCAGGCTATGCTCTGTATCCAGCCAGCCTGCAATGTCCTAACCTCCTGCATCATAGAGACACTCCATATTCCTCCTCCACTTCTTTTTTCCTCTCATCCTTCTCTCTTGAAAGTTTTACTGTGTTACCCAAGCTGCAGCTCAAACTTTTGGGCTAGAGGGATCCACTTGGCTCTGCCTTCCAGGTGGCTGGGATATCACATACGTGAATGACACTTCACCCTGCTGCACAGATAAAATTTTAGCTAATAAAATCTGAGTGTCTATCATAAAAGTAATATGTCATGATCAAGAAAGATTTAGACAGAAACGCAGTTTTTCTTGCAAAATCAAATTTATATCAACAAATTGCCAAAAAAGAAAACAAACAAACAAACAAACAAACAAAAAACAACGAAAGCCACAGAAAAGCCACAGAAACATCTTAGCAGATGCAGAAAAGGCATTTGACAAAAAACAGAAAAAAAAAAAATCTAATAGCTGTTTCTTAAAAGAACTCTGCAAAAATAATCAGCAGAACTTTCTCAACGGGAAAACAGGCGACTTTCACTCTTACCCTGGGCAGCATCCGTCCTCGTAATAGGTTAAGCGCCTCTTAAGTTGTCAAGGAAACACCCTAACGCTCAGGAGTGCCGGCTTTGTTCCTGAGGACCGGAAGTTATGCAGCTTCCACTCACCTGGCCACGCCCTCTCAGTAATCGCTTCTTCTGGCGTGCCTAGCTTTGCTGATTCTGTGCCTGGGCTCTCACCCCTTGAGATAGACAGGAAGAAGGGCACCGGTACAGATGACTGCCGCCGAGGTGGAGACGGAGGTGTACAGGCACTTGCGGACCTAGGAAGTGAGTGGAGCCGAGAATGAGGCAGGCCGCCCGACCTCCGGACATCTCAGTAGCGCGGGCGCAGGTTGCTCAGGGGCAGCTCATCTAGTAATCCCCAAAGTGTCCTTGCAAGAAGATAGAACAGGTCTCAGGAACAGTATTTGGGACTGGGTGGACTCTTGGTGGTAGAGGTCGACAAGACATCCTAATTGTTCAAAGGAGGAATCAGCATGACTGAGGTGCAGAAGACTCCAGTAAGTACTTTGCTCACTGTCTGCTCCTCAATGGCCAGAATTTTCTTCAGTCTGTGCCTTGAGTAGGAGGTGCCAGCAAAACTGCCCTGATTTCAGAAGGACACAGTTCTTTATTTGGCTGCTAGATTCAATGTACTGGAAAATCTATCTATTAAACTCAATGGCAAGATAAGATCCCACATTACAAAGAACAACTGAAGAAATTCATGACCACCAGACCAACTCTACAAAGAGTACTGATAGATATTCTAGAAAGAGAAAGAAACAATCACAGCTTCAAAAGGACCACAAAAAGGAACCACCAAACAAAAGAAGTAATTTAAATGAGGGGAAAAGTGCAGAACTCTAGCAGGAAAATAATGTGACAAAGATAAGCCAGCACATACCAGTTATAACCATCAATGTAAGTGGCCTCTGTTCACCAGTCAGAAGAAACAAACTACAAGAGTGGATTAAGAAACAAAATCCACCAATACACTGTAGATAAGAAACATGTAAAAATTAAGGTTTATTGAAAGTGTTAATGTGTAATTATTTGACCAATCTTACATACCTATATCTATTAATCTAAGCAGATTTGATAATGAAAATATGTAATACAATCATTGCTTAATTTTTGTTCTTGTTTTGAAATCCCATACTGTATGTACTCTTGCTTGTTACTCTTTTTCTATCTTTGTTTCTGCTATTTTTACTCTTTTTTTTAAACTTTATTTATTTATTTATGGCTGGCTCAGCCTACCCTGGGGGTGGGGCTGGTGTAGCATGTGGTGCTGGGGATCAAACTGTGTTCCCTGTGGTTGCCTGTGCTTGCCTAGGCAGGCGCTTTAGACCACTGGGCTATCTCACCAACCTATTTTTACTCTTTAAAATAAAATTTTAAATATTAAAAAAAACCCTCCTTTAACTCAAAATTAAATTCATAGACTGAAAGTGAAAGGATGTAAAAACAATACTCATGCAACAGGAGCCCAGAGAAAAAAAGCTGACAATATCAACTTCAAAAAAAAAGACTCAGAGATAAAGAAGGTTACTATAGGGGCCTGGCGGGATGGCTCAGTGGTCTAAAGCGCCTGCTTGGGGAAGCTTAGGTGGCTTCAGGGACCGCGGATCAATCCCCGGCACCACATGCTGCGCCAGCCCTGCCCTCGGGGCGGGCTGAGCCGGCCATAAAAATGAGTGAATAAACAAAGGTTCTGAAACAAGAATAAAAATAATAAATAAAATAAAAAATTCTAAAAAAAGGTTACTATATACATACATACATATATATATATATATATATATATATATATATATATATATATATTTATAGGCTCCAACCCCAGTGCTGTATGGAGCTTCCAGCCCACTCAGAGCTGCTGCCTCTAGGCTGTTACTCAAACAGTAAACTACTCTCCCAGTGAGGATTTCCTTAACCTCAGGTTTACTTCAGTTGCTATAAATCATATTATCCACTTATCCTGGCCAGAAATTAGCATCTTCATCCATTGATGACTCACATATATCCTTAAAACTCTGTCTCCACTAAGTGTGTAGCTCACCAAGGTCAGGGCGATTCTGACTGTTCTGCTCATTCCTCTGTCTTCAGAGTTTGCTGGTGCATAACAGTCATGAAATACATTATTATCCAGCATGTGATTAAGCATATTGAGTTTGATTGTTTTTTGTTTGTTTATTTATTTATTTTTAAGGAAGGGCTAGAGTTGGGAGATCTGTGGTAAATCTCTCATAAAATGTATTCCACATTCTCAAACATACTACAAATATAAATCAATGCTAAAATAAGAGTCCAGATGGGCTGAGGGTGGAAGAATTGCCCAGCATATGGCAAAATCCAGACATCCTTGGAATCACAAATGATTTTTCTTCAAATGAGAGACAATACGAAATAACAGGCAAACAGACTAAATACTTACTCTTAATGATACATGAGTAAAATAACTCATAATGAAAGTACATGGTGTTATACACTGAATGACAGCAGATGCCCTGCATATTAAAATTTGTGAGAACAGCAATAGCAGAAAACATGATCCTTAGCATTAAGATACAGAATGTTACACATTATATTAAACAATAAAAGAAAAACTGAAATAAATTATCCAAACAGTCAACTGAGAAAAGGCAAAAATAGTAAGAGACTAACTACAAAGAGAGAAAGTGTTATAAGAAAATGCAATAAAATTAAAAACTAAGAAGGGAGAGGATTCACACTGTCCCTGTTCTGGGCTATCTGGCATCACCTTTGGGATCCTGGGCTTAATACCTTGGAGACCACGCGGGTGGAAGCTGTCCTAGGAAATCTACATTTGGACATGGCCCCAATTCCACCATTTCTTATGGCCTGAAACTTGTTGAGACAACACAACATGCTCCTGTTCCCTGAGTCTCTTCAGGAGTAATGGAAGCCAAGCTGTTTCTGGAGTTTTGGATTCTGTTTGGTGCATTCTCAAGGAAGGGACCTCATTTCCTGACCCTCTTGGTACCCTGCTTCTCCCATGTGTTGTCAAACTGCTGAATGTTCATTCCCCACCTGCCGTTTGCAGAACTGGACACACTAATCCAAGGTACCCTGTGGTATCACCTGCCTGCAGGTCCAGTATAGCCAGCTCCCAGGGGCATAGTGTTGGGTTTCTGTACAGTTGTCCTTTTAATGCCTCAGGTAAGTCCATGTGGCCTGGTCCACATGGATATTCAGGCCCTTCCCCTGCCTTTCCCAAGGCACCTGATGACCCCACCCCTCGGCATTGGCTGACCCCTGCCCCACCTCCTCCACCCCCCTTGGATCAACCCACCCCTCCTCCATATGATGCTTCTTCTACTGCCTTGGCTCCCTCAGACCCTGCCGCCATCTATCCATCATTTCTGGAGGCTCTCCTGCTCTTATCCTGCATACCCTGGTCCCACACTCATTCAAAAACCCACCTTCCCTCCTCTCAGCCACTGCCATCTGGGATGTTCCCCCTCTACCAGGAGATGGGGGCTGAAGGCCTGGTCTATGTACACCAGCCCTGGTCACTCCCCGACCTTTCCCAATTAGAAAAGCACTCAGGATCCTTTACTGCCAACCCCTCCACTTACACCAAAGAGTTCCAGTGCCTTACCCAAATGGACCAACTCACTTGGAACAATCTATATACTAGTCTTTCCTCTACACTTACCCCAGGAGAAAAAGATACCATTTGGTTAGCAGCTCAAGGCCACACAGATGTGCAGCACCGCACAGACCAGACCTTCCCTACGGGTGAAAGGGCAGTATCATGAACAGACCTGGGATGGGACTATCAACCAAACACCCCAGACCCTTGGGCCCAGGACCAAATGGTCACTAGTCATATTTCTGGCCTTAAAAAGTCAACAAATAAAGCAGTCAACTGGGTTAAACTGAGAGAGATAACCTAGGAGCCCACAGAAAATTCCACAATCTTTATGGCATGCCTTTGTGAGGCTCTCACAAGATATACCCCCCTAGACCCTGCTACAAATGAGGGACAATTATTCCTCAACACTGCCTTCATTTCTCAGTCAGCCTCAGATATTAGAAGAAAACTAAAATGCCTTGAGGTGGGCCCAAACACCCCCTGCCGTGATCTCCTAAATCTGGCCCTCCCGGTCTTCAATGAACGTGAGGATGCAGAAAGAGAGGAAGAATGTAACCACACCAAAGAAACGTGTCAGCTCCTGGTGGTAGCCCTCCAGCCTCAGACCCCTAAGCCAAATCCTCCCAAGGCCTCCAATAAATAGTCACCAGGACCCTGTCTCAGGAGGGCCACTGAGCTTGGGAATGTCCAGACCCACCCCCACCCCCACCCCCAGGGGCCTGTCCAAACTGTAAATAAAAGGGGCACTGGAAGGTAGACTGTCCCTCTCTGCAATAAGAGAGATTTTCTGCCTCCACATCCCAGCCATCACTGGCTGACTTGTTGGGCCTGGATGAGGAGGCTCTCATGTCCCCACCAATGAGGCAGATGAGGTCCTGCTGACAGACCAGGACCCCAGGTACGAATCCAGGTGATGGGTACATCCATTTCCTTTCTTATTGATACTGGTGCATCCTCATCCATTGTACAATACACTGGACAACTTTTCCAACCCTGATCATGGTTATGGGGTTCGAAGGCCATCCCCAATGCCTGCCCTTTACTGGGCCTCTGCCTTGTCTAATCGGAAACAAGCCTTTTTCCCATTCCTCTCTGATTCCTCTTACCGGAATTCACCAGATTTTGTCTATGGAGACACATATTAAGGCCTTGACTAACTATAGCCACCGCATACAGCCCAGGTGAGCTGAGTCTTCTGGGGGTTTCCTGCTTCAGTACAAGGGAAGCTATCTTCATGTTCCTTCGGCAGGGCTGCCTGCAGGAAGCCTTAAAACCAAAAAATTATAACTTGCTCAGTGGGCCCCAGATATCTGTCACAACCTGCAGAAGTCAGAAGGGTTTGCAGGAATGAATTGGTCTGAGTTGAGGTGTTTCATAGTAGAAAGGATACAGAATGGAATTATAGATAGAAAATGAGGATAATGATATTAGCAGCATACAGGAATGAAGGTCAGAGAGAAGGGACATTTCAAGCAAAAATGTCCAAAGCTGCTA
>PVJA010052043.1:0-12566 GCA_004027025.1 Myocastor coypus
AAAAAAAAAAAAAAAAAAAAAAAAAATCTTTAAAAAAAAAAAAAAAAAAAGGCAAGCAGGTCTACCTACTCAGCCCTGTGACTATTCCTGTATTCTAGCACTGCTTATATGATTACAGTAATCAAGAAAAAATTAAATTATGTTCCTCCCTTATGGCTTTACATATACTTAGCTGCAGCATTTTAAGAAAATATGTGTATATGTACAACTTTGCCCTATCTTCCGATAGAGCAGTTAATTACAGTGCAGAACCTGAAACCCTAGGAAAAAATTATTTTCTGATTTAGGAAATTCCACCTTTATATTCCTAGTGCATTTGATGTTTTGTTTTTTTTTTGTTTTGTTTTGGTTTTTGGTTTTTTGTTTGGTTTTTTTGGTTTTGTTTTGTTTTGGTTTTTTGTCTTTTTGAGACAGGGTCTCGCTGTGCACTTCAGGTGGCCTTGAGCTCACTTTTGTGGCCCAGGCTGGTCTTGAACTTGCACTGATCCTCCTGCCTCAGCCTCCCAAGTGCTGGGATTACAGGTATGTGCCATCCCAGTGCATTTGAAATGTTCTTGGATGTATTTTATTGCCCTTTGAAGAAGTATTATTGGACCGGCCAGATAGCTCAGTGGACTAAAGAGCCTGCTTAGGCAGTGTACAGCAGCTAGTGTTCAATCCCTGGTGTACCATGCTGGCCCCACCCCTAGGGCAAGCTAAGACAACAATTGAGAGGGCATGTGCCTATAATCCCGGCATTTGGGAGGCTAAAAACAGGAGAATCACTACATGTCCAATCTGTGCAGTGAAACCCTGTAGACCCTGTACCAAATAAACATATGTATATATATATTATATATATATATATATATATATATATATATACATACATATATATGTATATATATGTATATATTAGAAACAAGTACACTTGTTTCCAGTAGCCCAGATTTTTACAGCTTGATTACCCAAATTGTGAAATTATAAAGTGATTATAAACCTTAGAGCTTTTTCCAAATCTATGGTAGAAGCAAGCACTGGTTTCCCAAAACACTTACAGACAAAATGAATATAATTGCATTATCTTAAATATTATAAAATCATTGGAAGAACAAGTAGCATTTTAAGGGCTCCAAAGTAGCTGTGAAAATACCAAATAACGTCTCATATTTGTTGATAAATCTATGTTTTTTATGTTACAAATTGAACAAATAGTATAACATTATTTTTTGCCAAACCACTCATTAATCTTTATTCTCTTCTACTAAAGATTTAAGAAACAGAACTTAAAACTTAAAGTTTATATCCCCTAAAAATTTTCTTTAAAATTTTATAGTTAGTACACACATGGAAATGTTAAATTTTTCCTTTTTAAGAAGTATGTAATTTTATGGAGAAAGTATAAATATTCCAGTTTTTCAAATGTAGGTATGTTACAAGGATGTATCATTACTTTAAAGTATAACTGCTTTAACTATGGAATGATTATAGGCATGTTCATTTCTTCACATTACTATAGGTGTCCAGATTTTCTCTAATGACTACTGCTTTTATAAGCAGAAAAGTTAAAAGCAATATTTAATTTCCTTAAAAAGTAATTCTAGGACTAGCCAAATAGTTCAGCTGGGTTTTTTTTGGTTAAAGCACCAGCAAGCAGAAGCAGGACCCAGTTTGACCCCCAGGCCTGTCAGAGCCCCACCTGCCCTACCCCCAGGGCACACTGAGATGGTGATTGAGACTGGGCATGGTGGCACATGCCTGTAATCCTAGCACTTGGGAGGCTGTAAACAGCCACATCACTACAAGTCCAGTCTGGTAGTGAGACCCTGAACACCCTTCCCTAAAATACAAGGGAAAAAAAGTAGTTCTAAAAGTTCAACAAACAATAAGATTAGCTAACAGCACAAAGAGAGCCAAAAAACTACACGCTTCAGCATACTGATAAATGTCAAAAGCTAATGACCAACACTTTGAACCCCTATCATAATTGTAGAGTCCAAAGGTAACTTGTATTAATCTCATGTCTCAGTAAATTTAGTATTAACTTATTTATGCAAGTTTTTTTCTTGATACAGACCTTTTTGAAAGAATGTTTACATATCTATATATATGGATATCCATAAAGAGATAGATGGATATTTTTTTTTTTTTTTTTTGCTGCTTCAAGGTCACGCTGGGTGAGGCGTACTGGTGCACACTCAGAATCCCAAAGCTTGAGAGGCTAAGGCAAAAGGATCACTAGAAGTTTGAGACCAGCATGAATTATGTAGCAAGACCTCATGGGGCTGGGGGGACCTCCCAGTGCTGGCCAGATAGCTAAGTGGATTAAAGCACCTGCTTAGGCAGACGCAGGGACCAGTTAGATCCAGGACCTGCCAAATATGCCCCTGCTCCTGGGGCGGCTGAGATGGTGATTGAGACTGGGCATGGTAGCACAGTAATCCCAGTGCTTGGGAGGTTGAAAACAGGGGAATCACTAGGAGTCTTATTTACCTCCTGAGACCCTGTATACCCTGTACACCCTGTCCCAAATTCATTTAAAAAAAAAACTCCCATAATAACAGATACAGTGGTATCTCCCTTGCTTCATGAACAATTCTGTTCATTAGTCAGTTCGTTTTACAAACAGAGGCATTCAGCATAATTTAGCTTCCATTGGTGAACTCTGCATCAGGTGAGGAATGTAAACGCAGCCATCTTCCCCAAAGTCATAGAACAAATTAAGTTTATAAACTGAAGTACCACTAGATTTAAACTAGCAAAAAGAAAATTTTCAAATTTAATCTAAGGGCAGGCCAAGTAGCTCAGATTAAAGTTCCTGCTTAGACAGATGCAGCGGCAATGATCCCCAGGCATTCAGTCCCAGCACGCCCAGGGGCAAGCTGAAGGGGTGATTGAGACTGGGCATGGTGGTGTACCCCTGAAATCCCAGCTCTTGGGAGGCTGAACACAAGTAGATCACTAGGAGGCTGGTCTATGTAGTGAGACCCTGTAGAACCTGTCCTAAAATTTAAAAATTAAGAAAAATATCTATGCTCAAACTGCTTAAATATGGCAGCAGTTTTTGACCTGTTTTGTGGGTCTGAACCCCAGACCCACCTACTGAGCAAACTTAGCCCTGCAACCACATTGACCGCCCAGTTTCCTATTTTGAGACATGGTCTGGCTAAGTCCCTAAATTACCCAAGCTGGGTTGGAACTTCTAACCCCCCTGTGTTGGCCATCTAGAGTGCTAGGGTTATAGGTGTGCAATACCAAGCCTGCCTTTGACTTTTGTACTGACTCAGGTTTTATAAAAAAACTTTTACAAAGTTTTATTAAAAACTCAGATTTTATAGTGGAATTCTTCGTAGATGTATGTTCTATGTAGAAAAAGAATTAATTCACAAATTATGTAGTAGTTTTTTGTTTTTTTGTTGTCGTTAATGGTGGACTTTTATACTGCCACATTACTATTTTCTCCACAGAATGCAGACTATACCACTGGTCAAGTGTTTGATTTGTCTGAAAAGTTAGAACAATCAGAAGCTCAGCTGGGCCGAGGAAGTTTCATGTTGGGTTTAGAAACACATGACCGAAAGTCAGAAGACAAACTTGCCAAAGCTACAAGAGACAGGTAAGAATAAATCTGTGAGATTCTTTTTTTTTTTTTTTTTTTTTAATGTATTTGATTGTTTCTGGGTCTTACTCCACAGCTTGGACTTGTAGTGATCCTCCTGTTTTCAATCTCCCCAGCACTAAGATTACTGGCATATGCTACCACACCATGGCTGGCTCAGCCAGGGACAGGGCTGGTGCGGCATGTGGTGCCAAGGATCAAACCCCAGGCCCTGTGCTTACCTAAGCAGGAACTTAGTCTATCTTGGTCCTATCTGTAAGATTCTTGTTGCTAATTGTTTCCTTAAAAATTTACAAATAATAGTAGAATACAAATTCTTTTGGTTCAGGTTAGTTATAACTAAAATGGTACTTGAGTATTAGCTAAAGAAAGGCCTATAAAATTAGTAATATGTAAAGCCCAGCACAGTGGCATATGCCTGTAATCCCATATACCCTAGAGGTTAAGGCAGAAGGATCATAATGTCAAGATCTGCCTGAAAGGGGCCCGGCGGGATGGCTCAGTGGTCTAAAGCACCTGCTTGGGCGACTTCAGGGACCACAGTTCAATCCCCGGCACCACATGCTGCGCCAGCCCTGCCCTCTAGGGGGTGGGCTGAGCTGACCATAAAAATGAGTGAATAAACAAAGGCTCTGAAAGAATTAAAATAATAAATAAAAATTTTTTTAAAAAAATTTAAAAAAAAAAAGATCTGCCTGAAAATGTAGTAAGACCTAGTCTCAAAATGACAAGTACTGAATATAGTACAATGTTAGAATGTTTGGCTATCATGTGCAAGGCTCTGGATTCAGTTCCCACTGTAGCAAAAAAGAGCTGTCCTATGCAGATAACAGTGGGTTAGAACCATTTCATTCCCTTCTCCATGGGTTTTTTTTTTTTTTTTTTTTTTTGAGACAGGGTCTCACTATGCAGTTCAGGCTGGCCTTGAGCTCACTTTTGTAGCCCAGGCTGGTCTCGAACTCACAGCCATCCTCCTGCCTCAGCCTCTGGAGTGCTGGGATTACAGGCGTGCGCCACCACGCCCGGCAAGTTTATTTATTTATTTATTTATTTATTTATTTATTTATTTATTTATTGTTTATTTGTTTTTGGGGACCAGGGTTCAAACTCACGACCTTGCACTTGCCAGGCAAGCACTTGTTCCACAGAGCTATCTCTCCAGGCCCTTTTCTCCATGGGTTTTTGAAGGTAAAAGAGTGGCCTGGATAAAAGTTACCTTTTGTTTTTATGTTGGGAGGGTGCCTGCTTTGTTTTTTTTGTTTTTTTTTTTTTGGTGAAACTAGGGTTCAAACTCACGACCTTGCACTTGCTAGACAGGCACTTGTGCCACAGAGCTATCTCCTCAGCCCCTTAGGTTTCATTTTTCATGCATACTTTGAGTGTGTGTTTTTGTTCAACTACCTTTATAGGTTATAACTTATAGCTTTATCTTACATCTCAGTTTCTTAGGAAGCAGGAATCTTATATCGTTTTCCTTCAGTTATATAAGAAAAGCAGGAAAGATAAAGAAGCAGAATAGATGGAGAGAATTTTCATTTAAGGGATAGCTTTACAAGAATAGCATCTCGTGAATATTGGTGAGGTTTCATCATTTTTTTTTTTTACTTTTTATCATTTAAAGTCTCATTCACTCGTTGATTTTTAATTGGAGAATTGTGATTCAGGGGGGAAAAAAAGCATAGAACTCCTTAAATGTGTTTTGTAAATTATTCTAAACAGTAAACAAGTAATTATATATTCTTAAATTATGACATCATTTATAATTATAGATTAATGTGCTAGCATAATATATAATATTAATTATACATTAATATTATATAACATAACATTTGCTTTTAGATGCTTTTTTCAAACAGGATCTTGCTATGTAATACAGTATACTCTTTAGTAGTTTAGGTTTTTTTTTTTTGTGTGGGGATTAAACTCAGAATCTTGAACTTGCCAGGCAGGTGCTTATGTCACTGAGCTATCTGTCCGGCCCTAGGATCTTGTTGTGTAGTTAATGCTGACTTGAGCTCAGTATGTAGTCCAGCCTGACCTTAAACTCACATCATCCTCCCAAGTGCTGGGATTACAGGCTTATAACACCATGCTGAGTAACGTACCTTTTAAAACAGACTTTTCCCAAAGCTGCTGACAAGTAAAAATACTGTTAAGATTTACATAAAATTTTACTTTGTCCTTTTTTTTGTGAAAGTTCTAGTAATTCAGGGGGTCAAAAGACATGCAAAAGGCCAAAATTAACAAGGACACTACATTTAGAGTGATTTTGCAAGTATGAATGAAAATGAAAAACATTAGTGCGAGTACAAAGATGAATGTGAGGGAAAACGTACATGTTTGGAATGGTTTTCAACCTTCTTCAATATATGTTATTCTTTCTTTTCAGCTGTAAAACTACCATAGAAGCCATCCATGGATTGATGTCTCAGGTTATTAAGGATAAACTATTTAATCAAATCAACATCGCTTAAATAGTCAATGAGTAGTGCTTTTGGCTGAAAGCTGGTATGTGACAAATATTCAAGTAACACTTTTAAAAACGAGTTACCAAAAACCTGATTAGAAGTATAAGGTGCTCTGAATTGTCCTGAATATTAACATCCTGTAATAAAACCATAAAATGAAACTGCTCTTTTGTTGTTTTGTGGGTGGAATTATATTCTTTCTCTAGTATATTTCAGTGCTCTTAAATACTTCTTTCTTCTTCATGTATTTAGTACAGGATCTACAGGGTCTCACTACACAGATCAGACTAGTGCTTCTCCTATTCTCAGCCTCCCGGGATTACAGGCAATTGCCACCACACCCAGTCTCAATCACTGTCTCAGTGCGCCCTGGGAGGTGGGGCCAGCATGGCTCTCTGAGGATCACACCCTGGTCACGTGTCTGCCTAAGCAGGTGCTTTATTCCACGGAGCTGTCTGGCCAACCCCTTGAATATTTCATTGATTAGACCCTTCCTGTTTTTTTAAGAGTCTTAATATCTAATTTTTTTAAAGGAGGAGAGGTTTATTAATCTCACAGTTTGTGATAGTTTCAGTCCATAATTGGCTGCCTCCAAAACAGGGAAACATGTGGCAGAGGGGCAACAGTTGATGGCAGCAAAAAGCAGCAGAAGCAGAGAAAGAGAGAGGGAAAAAGAGACAGTTCCCTATCTAAACCAGAGAATTTTAGTGTTTCATTTCCATACTGATGATCAGAACTACTTTTCAATTTTGCCTGTGCCTTTTTATAGTCTATACTAAAAAGACAGCATTTTTATGTTCCTATTAAAAAATTATCAAAGTTGTACCACAAGTTATTTCCCTGAAAATCAAATAACTTACTAGAAAGAGAACCTATCTCAGTGTATCTATGTAGTCATTAAAATAGTTACCAGGTACCTTTCCTAAACCAGGCCTAGGCCTAGTATGGCACTTGGTGGGCATTTTCAGCAAGCTGGACATACCCACTGTCCACATAGAAACTTAACCATAGATGCTAAATCTGAGTTAGCAAGAACTTGAGTATATTCTACTATGAAGGAAAAAAAGTGGCTGGGAAGTTCTTGGTAGGTACACTTATTCAAGAGAAGGCTCAGCAAAGCACATGCCTGTAATCCCAGCTCTTAGGCTGTAAACAGGTGGGTCACTATGAGTCCAGTCTAGTAGAGAGACCTTGAACACCCTATAGACCCTTCCCTAAAATAAAAGAAAGAAAGAAATGTTATTGGTATTTTTTTCAGGATTGTAATTAAAGCTGTATAGCAATTTTGGAAGTATGGCAGTTTTTGCTGTATTGGTTCTTCTGATCCAAGAAAAGAGATACCTTTCCATTTTCTCATACTGTCTTAAATCTCCTTTTTCAGAATACTGCAGTTTTCAATGTCTTTTACTTCGTTAGATTGTTTCCTAATTACTTCATTCTTGTAGATGCTATTGTGAAAGATATTATTTCCCAAATTTCTCTCTGTGAGTTAGTCATTTGTGTATAGGAAAAACACTGATTTTTGAGTGTTGACTTTGTACCCAGCTATGCTACTGAATTCAGTTATTAAATCTAGAAGTCTTTTGGTGAAGTTTTTGGGGTCTTCTATGTAGAGTATCATGTCATGTGCAAATAATTATAGTTTAACATCTTCCTTTCCTATGCTTATTCCTTTTCTTTGATCTAAGTACCTTAGTTAATGCTTCCAAAGCTATATTGAATAAGAGTGATGACAGCAGACATCTTGTCTTGTTCCTGATTTTAAAGTGAAAGCTTTCAGTTTTTGTCTTTAATATGATGTTGGCTATTGATTTGTCAGAGATGGTGTTACGGTTTGTGTCTAGATCATTTCTCAGCCTTTTGGCTAAGATCAAATGTCATTTATATGTATTCATTTCTCCAAAGCCTCATGTAGTCATGGGTGGGCTTCTAGAGGTTGTTATTAATTCATGATCCAAGGCTGAGATTATAGTTATGAGTAATGCTGGGATTATGGGTGTGAATGCTACACTCACCCTCTGGCAGAGAGCCTGAATACAATACAAGGGAAGGAAAGAAGCTTGCTTTCTGCTCCTCCATTTTGTTCTTGCTGTTTTTCTGTTTTCTACCCCCATCAACTGCTACCCTCTGCTATGTACCACTCTGCCTTGAAGCAAACTGATTATGGACTGAAACCACCACAAATTGTGAAGTAAATATACCTTTCCTTGGAGCCACAGAGATAGCTTAGTGGTCTAAGTGCCCACCTAGGCAAGTGCAAGGACCTGAGTTCAATCCTGGTACAACATGCCATGACAGCTCCTCCTTGGGCATGCCAGCCCAGCCACCAAGACTTGGTGGTATGGTGGTACCCACCTGTCATCCCAACACTGGGGAGGCTGAAATAGGATCACTATGAGTCCAAGACATGTAGTGAGACCCTATATCAAATACATTTTAAAAATTTTTAAATAAACCTTTCCTTTCTTAATTTAAGGTGTTGGGTATTTTGTACTAGGAACAAGAGAAAAGTAACCAAGACAAATGGCTTTTATCAGATTGAGCTAAAGACCATCTATTCCAATTTTCTGCAAGGTTATCATGAATGTATGTTTCTGCATCTACTGAGATGATCATGTTTTTTGTCCTTGACTATTAATATGGTATATTACACTTACTGATTTATATATGTTGAGCCATCCTTGACTCCTTGGGATGAATCCTACTTTGTCATGTTGTATAATCTTGATGATTTCCTGCATTGTTTGCCAGTATTTTATGAAGATTTTGGCATCTATGTTCATTATGGAGATTGGCCAATAGTTCTCTTTTTAGTTGGATTCTTCTCTGGTTTTTCTATCAGGATAATGCTTGCTTCTAGAGATGAATTTGGGAGTATTGCTTCCCATTCAGTATTAAAAAGTTTGAGAAGTAGTGGCATGAAGTCTTCTCTAAAATTCTTCAGGAGTGAAACCGTCAAGGCCTAAGCCAAGTGGTTCTCAACCTTCTAAATGACCCTGCAATACAGTTCCTCATGTTGCAATGACCCCAGACTAAAAAATAATTTTGGTGGCTACTTCAAAACTGTAATTTTGCTCCAGTTATGATTCAGAATGGCTTTAGGTAACCCCTGTGTTTTGGTCATTCAACCCCCGCTGGGGTCACAACCCATAGGTTGAGAACTGCTGGCCTAGGCTATTTTTGCTGGTAGTTTTTAAAGTACAACTTCAATTTCATATATATATATATATATATATATATATATATATATATATATATATATGTACTATATATATATGTAGTGTGTGTAGTGTGTGCTGGGGATTGAACTCAGGACATTGTGCTTGCCAGACAGACACTTAAGCCTCTGAGCTATCCTCCCAGCCCTTAGATCTTCTTGGTTCAACTCTATTAACCTATTAATTTGTATATATCTAGGAATCTCTCCAGATTTTCTGTTTTCCACCTTATTAGAATATAGTTTCTCAGGCCAGGGGTGGTGGCACACGCCTATAATCCCAGCACTTGGGAGGCTGAAACAGGAAGATCAGTGTGAGTCAAGACTAGAGAAAGCTCAAGGCTAGCCTGAACTGCATAGTGAGACCCTGTCTCAAAAAGACAAAAAAAAAAAAGAATATAGTTTCTCCAAGTAGATATTGATGACCTTCTGGTTTTCTGCAGGATCTGTTCTAATTTCACCCTTTTCATTCCTAATTGCTTGGATTTAAGTGTTTTTTGTTTTGGTTTTTTTTTTTCCTCTTATTGATAAGGTCACTAAGAATTTTGTCAGCTTTGGGCTGGGGAGAGTTCTGTGATCTAAGCACCTGCCTGACAAGCAGAAGGTCCTGGGTTTGATCAGCATGCTGTGTCAGCCCCAGAACTCTGAGCATAGTGGCACATACTTATAATCCCAGCACTGGTAAGCCTGAGACAGGAGGATCAATACAAGTCTCAGCTGCATAGTGAGACCCTGTGTCAAAAACAAACAAACAAAAATGTATATATACTTTTTTTGTTGTTTTTGACGCAGGGTCTCATATATATAATATATATGTATATATTAAATATATACATATATATTATATATGTATACATTAAAGTGTCAACTTTATCTTTCAGAGAACTAACCCTTCTTTGATTCTTTCTATTGTCTTCTTAATTTTATTTTTAGTATTTGGTAGAAGGTCTATGTAGCTCAGACTCATTGTGATCTTCTTGGTGGCCTGCATGGCATGCCTAGGGCAGGGCCAGCAGGGCATGCAGCACTGGGGATGGAACCTGGGTCTTTACACTTGTCTAGGCAGGTGCTTAGAATGCTGAGCTATCTCCACGGCCCTGTCTTAATTTTTTTTTTATTTTATTTTAGGGAAGGGTCTACAGGGTATTCAGGGCCTCACTACTAGGTCGGACTCAGTGATCCACCTGTTTACAGCCTCCCAAGACCTGGGATTACAGGCATGCACCACCACACCCAGTCTCAATTACCATCTCAGCACACCCCAGGAGTGAGGGCAGCACCACAGGCCCTGTGCCTGCTTACAGGCACTTTAATCTGATGAACTATTTGGCTGGCCTTCATCTTAATTTTTATCTTAATTTCTGCTCTTAATTTTTATCATCTCGACCCTTATATGAGCTTTGAATTTCAGTTGCCCTTTTTATTCGAGCTCACTCTTTTTTTTTTTTTTTTTAAATGTGGGAATTCAGTGATACAAATTTTCCTCATAGGAAGCTTTTTTCCATGTCTTTTACATTCCCGTATGTTGTATTGGCCTTATTGTTTAATTGTAGAAACTGTCTAATTTCTTTTTTTTAATTGTAATGAGTCCTTTACTATTTCATAAATACCATGAGAATTTGATAGTTTGTAAGGAAACTTAGAAATCTTTCCCTGTCTCTTTCTTTCTGCCCTTCATTGTGTTGAAGAAATGTTGAGCTCTCCCAGAGTTTTACTGAGCTGATTTCCGATCTGAATGGACTCTGCAGGTAGCTGGTTCCTGCACAGGGTTTTCCTGATATTGAATCTATTATTCTGCCCACTTCGAAGACAATCTCAGCCAGCTCATGTTTCATGTGCTCTGTTTGTGGAACAGGTAAAGCTTTGAGAAGTACAGTATCTCCAACAGTGCATTGCTGAAGGGCATGATGAGAAAAGTAGGTTTTCTGCTTATTAAAATACTTTAGTAAGTAGGGATCTAAATCAAGTCAGGCCACCCTCACTTCAGCGGTTTTTTGCATTGCTGTACACCTTCCCCACAATCCATTTGGCATGCACGGATGAACGATCTGCTGACATTCTATGGCTCTGATCACCTTAAGACCTTGCTCACTTCAGGGTTCTAGTGCACAACCCTCTAATTTCTTTTTTAATTTCATCTGGGACCACTTGGCTGTTCAGGGTGTGTGATTTAATTTCCATGTGTTTCTGAAGTTTTTGTGGTTTCTTTTGTCATAGATTTCCAATTTCATTGTGCTATGGAATCAGAATATGCATGTGACACTTTTAGTTTATTTAGAATATGCATGTGACACTTCTGGTTTGTTTTATTTAGACATGTACTATGAGCTAGCATGTGATCTGTTTTGGAGAATAGCTCATATAAAGCTGAGAACAACATGTATTCTGATGTTGTAGGGTAGAACACTAGACATCCAGTAAGCCCATTTGTTCAAAAATTTGTTTCAGTTATGATATTTCTTTGTTGATTTTTGCCTAGTTGATCTATGTGCTTGTGACAGTGGGATATTGAAGTCCCCCATTACAATTGCATTAGTACTTACTTGATTTTTGTGTGTCTGTTAATATTTATTTTATATAGTTGGGTGTGCTGGTTTTTGGTGCATATATATTTATGATTGTTATATCTTCCTGTTGGATTGTTCCCTTTGCAACACTGCAGTAGCTTTATCTCTTAATCAGACTTGGCTTGCAATCCACTTTGTGTGCAAAAGAAAATGTACCCCTGCTTGCTCATAGGTTGCAGTCACATTGATTATTTTTTTCCATCCTTTTATTTCAATGTGCAAATTTCCTTTGTAATTAAATGTGTTTCTGATTTGAAGTATATTGTTGGATCTTGCTTCTTGACCCATTCTAACAGTCTGATTGGTGAATTGAGCCCATTACTTGATGGTTACATAACTGGTATGTAGTGAGAGACTCACCTGTGTCGTGTTATCTTCCTCTTGCTGGTTTCCTTTTTTTCTCATCTGTTTATTTACTTGCCTTACCTCATTGTTTCACTCTATAGAGGTTTGTGGATTTGTAGTCCTTGCTATCTCTTTCTAGAATTTACCTCAGAACATTTTTTAATTTAATATTTTTATTGTTTAAATTTAACAATGGTTATATTGCATATTTTCATCATCAGATCAGTTTAGATTAATACATGTAGGTATATAAGATTGATCAAACAATTAAACATTAACCCTTTTAAATCAACATTACTTTTTTTGTTTTGTTTTTTTTTTCTTTTTCTTTTCCCCTTTCTTTTTTTTTTTTTTTTTTTTTTTTTTTTTTT
>PVJA010052044.1:0-12633 GCA_004027025.1 Myocastor coypus
AGTATAGCAGCTCCTTAAACAAGAAACTGAAGCAAGAGTGGCTGAAACCAAGGTGGACAGGAAAAATGCTTCAAGAACCAAGTAAAGCAGCTGAAATACTGTAACATGTCTGTGGACCACTGGGTAGAAGCTAGAACTCAGAGTTAATTTTAAAGATAACATGTGAGCAGCATGAATGTAAGCAAGCTGATAGAAAAAACCACTGATTCTCTAGGTAGAAAATGTCTATTTGGGACTGGGGAGATGGTTCAGTGGTATAAGTGCCTGCCTGCTGGCAAGGGAAGGTCCTGAGTTCAGTCCCTGGTGAGGGGGGGTGGTGGAGGAAGGTGGGGAGAGGGAAAGAAAGAAAGAAAGAAAGAAAGAAAGAAAGAAAGAAAGAGCAAATGTCTGATTCCTCAATCATTTCAAAGCCCAGCTATATGCCTAGTGTCATGCTATAGCTTTGTAAAATACAGAGGAAAAATAAGATAAGTCAATGGCCTAGTGAAATGCATCTCATAGGCTCCACAGATTCTCAAAGTAGTATTCCTTGTGGCTAGTCAATGACAAAGACTGCCTTTGGTCTTAAGGAATACATTGTCCAGGGAAAGTTGACAGACACCTGAGGAAATCATTACAGTGCAACTTGCTAAGCTGCAGTCATGTAGCCTTTGGAAAATAAGACATCCATAGTTAGCAGTCCAGGCGCTCCTAACATTTGACCACCACTACTGGAAAAACAACTGAGAGCATGATACACTTGCACTTGGGGCTGTGGTGTCTGTTAAGTTAATGATTCTTAAAATTTAGGAGCTGTAGCCCCTTCCAGTCACTGGAAGGCGCCACCCCCTGTCTGCTTCTCAAATTCTACCTACATAAAAAATAATTTGTCTCAAAATTTGGGTGTTTATAGAACCCTTATTACCTACCTATGTACCCTGGATTAAGATGTTTCATATGCTTAGACCAAAGATTGTTGCATTTATTTCCTTTTTCTTTTAAATGTACCATTTATAATAAACTAGCCCTTAATGGTAGGTAGAAAAACACAAATTCAGGCAATTAAAATTCATCCCACTGTCTGTCTGATAGAACAAGATAAATTCACATGTGTGTTCAGTCCAAATACACTGTTGGAGGGGTGCTGTATGGTTCCAAGGAGCTACTTACTGATGACCTCTTTTCTCTGCTTGTGTTGTTTTGGGAGATAGTGCTGTGTTTCAGTTGCTCTCCATTGCAAATAACTAAGATACAGTAATGGATTACTGAGTGTTTAAAGGGTAAGGGTTGGAATCTGAAACCTACTGATGACATGAAGTATCTATACCCAAAAAGCTTTTATTTAGAAGGCTTTGTTGTTTATATTTTTTTAAGATTTTGAAAATTTATTTTTCTTAAGCCTCATTTATTTGTTTGTGTTATGGCTGGCTCAGCCTGCCCTGGGCTGGGGGTGCACAGCATGTGGTGCCAGGGATCAAGGAGTGATCACAGCGCTTGCCTTAACTTTCCTCTGCAGGTGCTTTAGACCACTGAGCCATCTCACTGGCCCTATTGTTTATATTTTTAAATATGTGTAAAATAAATAATGAGAGTAGGACATAACTCAGCATTCTATGCACCTGTCTGGCAAGCCCAAAGACTCAGGTTTGATTCCTGGTATTGCATGCCACGCCACCATGCCGGCCACTGAAACTGGGTGTGGTGGTGCAAGCCTGTAATCCCAGTGCTGGGGAGGCTGAGACAGGAGAATCACTGTGACTCCGAGCTTTGTAGTGAGACCCTATACCAAATTAATTGTAGTGTTTTAGGAGCACAATCTCCCAAAACAACATAATTAATTAATCATCAAAAAAACCAAACATCCTAAATGGACACTAAAAATTTTGTATCATTACCTATATCATTTGAAATAAATTACTTTTAGTTGTGCTGTTCCTTAGTCATATAAATCCTCCATCAAGCAGGAAACATAACATTTTCTTTGAATTTTTAAATATTTGAAGCAGAGCTTGGTATTTTGATGTCCAAAAAAGTATATTATATTTTAGGAAGCATTAAACACATGGTCTGATTCCATGACATCCCTAGTCTAAATGCATGCCAAGTAAAATGACATACTATAAAGCTGTGGAGTCAAAGAATTTTTTTTTCTTCGTTTTTAGCCCTGAAAACAGCTGTTGAAACAATTGCATCATAGTCTATGGAAATTTTGACTTGACTGGACATTTTAAAAGTCAGACTTTAAAGTACCAAATGATGTTAATGTAGGTAGAAGAGTTCTGATTGCTTTACTGGTGATTTATTAAGATACTAGTCTTTCCTTTTAAAAAAAAGTTGAGTTCTGTGAAGACCATGACTAGATATGAATGTTATCCTTTCTTATTAGTAGTGATGGCATTCCCAATTTGTAGAGTTCTAAAATGTGCTGTTTAATTTGCTTGAATGAACACTTCTAAAAAATGTGTCCCCAAAGGTACCTTAGAACACACCCTTAGAAGATATTACTCATTTTGTTGGCATAATACATAATGGACACAGTGATCTAGAGTTTAAAATAATGCCTTGGGTGTTTGGAGCACTTCCGAGAGTACTGTCTGCCTCCTTCCTTCCCTCCCTCCCTCCCTGCTTCCCTCCTTTCCTGTATCTTTCCTTCCCTCCCCTCTCTTCCTCTCTCTTCTCCTTCCCTTTCTTCCCCTCCCTTCCCTCTCCCTCTCCCCCTCTCTCTCTCTTTCTGTCTTCCCTTTACCGCAGATCAGTGAAGCATTCTAGTTCCCCTGCCTATAGCAGAGCACCCCTGCTGCCTGTGCAGAGGGTCCTGCTTCTTGGGAGCCATTCCAGCTGATGACAGCATGAGCGTCTGCTGGGGCCAGCACTTCACAGCACACTTCACATGCATTGCCTTGTTTAATCCTCAACTACAAATCCTTGGAGATTTGTTGTTGAGAAAACTTGTTCATACAATTCACACAGCTTTCTGGAAAGCTCTTATTCTCTCTATTCCCCCTGCCTTTCTTCAGAGCACATCACTTCCTGACATTGTGTGTATTTCCTTGCTTGTTTGCCGTTCATCGCCTACACCCAGCTAGCATGTAAGGCCAGTGAGAGTGGATCCCTCTCCTACAGCACATGCCTGTAATCCCAGCCCTTGGGAGTCTGAGGCAGGAGGATCACCATGAGTTTGAGGCCCACCTACACTAATAGCAAGACTCTGTCTCAAAGAAAGAAAAACCAAACTGCCTTATAGTCTTTAACATCTTGGTCTCCAGTTTCCTGCTAGAAAAGTTCCTTCACTGTTTCCAACCATCCCTGGTCACCTAGGGTATAACTGGTCTCAGAATCTCCATCTCTGTGCACCTCCGTAGCCATATGATCGTACTGCCCAGATCTGTCATTTCTGTGCCGAACTCGATTCTTAAGGACTGAGTCTTTCTCCAGCGGAGCTTGACTCTAGGCCCTCTGTGAAGGCCTAGGGCCATTTGTTCACCTGTGGATTTTGGCCATACACCCTCGTTTTCCACATAGCGATTAGAATTATCTTTTCTAAAATAATATTCACACTGTTTAAACCTGTTCGAAATCTTTGGTGATCCCCCACTGTTTATATGACCTGGCCCTGGTCTTCTGAAGAACCTCCTCTTACCTTTCTTCAGTCCAGTCTGTACTTCAGCATCAGAATCCTCAGGGTCCCTTCCACACTAAGCTGAACCTTGACCTCAGCTTGTTGTTCTTTTCCTTCATTGTCTTCCTAATGTCTTTTAGGCCCCAGGTCACACACTTCCACACACTTTAAGATTCTGTACATGCTTAGCTTTGCTAAGAAATCAGGAGCATCTTCAGGACAGACCTGGTCTTTCTCATGTTCACGTCCCCTTGGCTGGTCTGAGCTCCACCCAAGAGTATGTTCCTATGGATGTGTGGCAGGTCCCTATGTGCTTTTAAAAGCACACTTTAACAGCTCTGTGCCTCAGTTACATTGTCCGTTTTCCAGAATTACTGTTAGAGAAGGTGAAGGAGTGAAAGGTATTTCTAAAATTTTGCATTTCTATGTTGATATAAAGTAACTTTTTTTTTTAACTTTTCATGATTAAATTTAATGTGTTCCTTGAAACTTGGAAGTTTCTTTAAAACACAAAAAATTGAGCATAAATGATTTAGCAGAAATGAAGATAAAGGCCTGGTGAGACTGTTCAGTGGTCTAAAGCACCTGCTTAGGAAAGTTTAGGCAACCACAGGGACTGCAGTTCAGTCCCCAACACCACATGCTGCGTCAGCCCCACCCCCAGGGCAGGCTGAGCCAGCCAACAAAAAAGAAATGACGATAAAACTTACGTAATATTGAGAGGAAGAAGCTGGGTGGTGTGGTGGTGCATACCTGTGACCCCACTACTTGTGGGGCTGAGGTAGGAGAGCTGTTAAGTTCAAAGCCAGCCTGCCCTATACCGAATACATTTTAAAAAAAGAAAGAAAAAGCCAGCGTGGGTTACAAAGTAAGACATTCTCAAAAAGAAAAATAACAAAGAGGGGTTGACAGAAGGTAAAGGAAGGAGTAAAGAGAATCACATATATCATGTGCAGATCCAAATTTCATATATTACGTTTATATGCAGTATACCAAGGAAGTTTTAGAAATCTATAAAATGTATACATAAAGTAATTTCATGAAATTAGGCAATGGGTACTAGACATCAGTATAGTTTTATCAGATAAGCAACTCAAGGATTTTTTTTAAAGAATGTTTAAAAAACTCTAAAGAATATGTAATTGGGGGTGGCAACATTAAATTGATTCTATAGGCAGAGTATTGACTTGCTGTAAGCCTCACTTTTCCCGTCCTTAGTTCCTTATTAATGGGGTGAGCTCCAGAATGCTCCCTTCAGTTGTTTTGTGCACTCTGTCTCATGGCTCTGAAAGAGTATTTTAATAGTGTGCACACTTAATAATGTACATTAAAATATTATAGTTCTTGCACATTTTGTAATTTTAATTTTCATCATATCCTGATAGTAAAATTCAAGTCTTTTCCTTTTGAAAATATTAAATCTATTTAAATTGCTTCCTTTTTAAATTTGATAGTACTGTTGTTTATTATGTTACTGTAAATATGCCAGACCTATTTTTCCTTTTATTAAAAAAAAATTAAATTTCTGCAGGTAAGAAAAAAGCAATGGTATATAGCGCAGTCTTTGTTAGGCTTCCTGCTATTAGAGGAATGTGCGGTCCCCAGGTTCTCTGATCATCGGGGACAGCTGTGATTGAGTCATCACTGGAATCCACAAGGCTTTCGGCTTTTACTGCACCCCCGTAAAAATTTAACAGCAAAATCCACTTTATTACTGTGGCAACTATCCAAAAACATAAAGTGATTTTATGAAAATTCTGTGACTCTTGATTGAGAAGTGTCTTTAAGATAAAGACCATTTGTTTTTAAGTTGTTTCTTATCTTACATTGTGGTAAATCCATAAAATCTAAAATAAGGATTTTTGTGCAAATTAAAACTACATTGAGCCGGGCATGGTGGCACATGCCTGTAATCCCAGCACTTGGGAGGCTGAGACAGGAGGATCGGTGCGAGTTCAAGACCAGCCTAGGCTACAGAAGTGAGCTCAAGGCCAACATGAAAAGCACAGCAAGACCCTGTCTTAAAAAGACAAAATAAATAAATAAAAATAAATAAATTATAAAACTACATTGAGATTCCATCTCACTCCAGTCACAGTATTGTCTTTAAAAGTACAAAACAGTTCTGTAAATCTTGGTGAGGATACAGGAAGAAGAAAGCCTTATGTACTGTTGGTGGGAATATAAGCTCAGATAGCCACTATGGAAATCAATACAGGCATTACTAAAAAAAACTAAAAACAGACTGTTATGTGATGCAGCTGTACTATTCTTTGGTATATACTGGACGCAATTAAGGCCAGCAAGCTGTAGAGATACCTGCATACCTGTGTTTGTTATGGTACAGCTCACAATAGTCAAGATATGAAAGCAGCCCAGGTGCTCACCAGTGGGTGGACAGATGCTAGGTATGTGCTAGATATATACAATGGAGTAGTCTTCTGCCATAAAGGAGAATAAAGTTACGTCATTTGTGGGAAAACAGAGGGTGCTGGAGATCATCATATAAGGAAAATAAGACTTAGAAAGACAAGTATTGTGCCGGGCGTGGTGGCGCACGCCTGTAATCCCAGCACTTGGGAGGCTGAGGCAGGAGGATCAGTGTGAGTTCGAGACCAGCCTGGGTTACAAAAGTGAGCTCAAGGCCAGCCTGAACTGCATAGTGAGACCCTGTCTCAAAAAAAAAAACACACACACACACAAAAAGAAAGACAAGTATTGTATATTTTCTCTTACACATGAAGTCTAAAAACAAAAACAGAAAACAAGGACATAAAAGTGGAAGAGATACCATTATTAGACCAGAGAAATGGAGCAGAGGGGGAGGAGTGGGTAGAAGGAAAGGCATTAGGGCTATGGGTATGGCCAAAGTAGGTCATGCAGGTACATGAGAAATGTTCAAAAATCAGCGCCTTTGTGGTTTTGAATGATAGCAAGTTGACATTCTTTATATTTGCACTAGTATGTTGCGAACTTAGAGGAATGAATTAAGCTGTAGTCAGATAGCCATGAATGTTAATGGTGTGGTGCTGAGGGTCCGTTTTATAGAAATAGGTGGAAGAGCGAGGTGCTACATGACTCATATCTACCCCCTTAAAAAATAATGTTCTTCCTATAGATAACAATCTCTTATTTTAGAGCCATTGTAGTATTGTTTGTTTGGCTTAGACTTTTGGCTACTTATTTAAGGGTAACTGTAGTAATCTTTTAGTAGGAATACTAGCTCTTTGTTTGGGGACATTTACTAGGCTCTGTTGAGGTCCTTAACAATTCTGGGTTTTGTTTTTTGTTGTTGTTGTTGTTGTTTTGTTTTGTTTTTTAAACTCTGCAATGTGAGTTACTATTGTCCCTCTTCAAAGATGAAGAATTGGACTTCTGAATGGTAAAATCACTTGCCCCAGGTCACACAGCCAGGAAGAGGTCTGGATTTCAGAGACCTGATGTGACCTCCCCTAGCATATTTTATCATCTGTCTTTTCCTCAACTTTTAAAATATTGTCAGTAACTAATTAGGAGTGAGAGGGAAGGGAAGACAGGGAAAGCTGTGTTATATGTCTGATAAGCTCTGAGCACCTTGAGAAAAGCAGTTCCCATGTGTAGGCCTCGCTTTCAGTGTCCCATGTTACAGAAAAGAGGAAAAGCAGCTGACAGGGAGGGGCCCAGACTGAGCTGACTGATGGGTTTCTCCTTTGGGCAGGTGGCCAGACGGTGCCTTGTGTCACTTCGCAACCATCGCCTGCCAGAATGTGTGTGACACTGCCCGCGGTGAACTTGGAGGGCTGCTCCCCAAACCTGAGCGTCAGCACCATCCAGGAGGACGCAGGGTCCTCAGGGACAGACACCTTCTGAGCCAGCAAGAGCCAGCAGCGCACTGCGGGACTTCACTGTGTTTGAAGCCACCTCAGAGACTGTTTTGGTCTCTGAGCACATTCTGCAGAACATTTCTAGTTTTTTATTGAAAATGGAAAACATGCTTTGGGTATGAATGCAAAGTTTTTGAATAAAATAAATATGAACTGTCATGACTGGCTGTATTGTTTCATAGGAGCCCGAGGTTGCATGGAACAGTGGAAAGAGTGTGGCATTTGTCACCTCCGCAGTAGTTTACAGGTATAGCTGCCTGACTATTCTCATGAAATTGCTCAGTTCAAGGTTATTCATTCCAACATCTGTAGTATCAAGTAAGCAGAAGTAACCTCATGCCTACTAATAAGGGATTGGTTAAAAAAGTAATGATATTATACAGTGGGATACTATGTGGTACAAAAAAAGAATTTTAAAAGGCATATATATTAATAAGGAACTATCTTTAAGATGTGTTGCTAGTTGAAAAGTGCAAAACTATGTGAGCTATACTACTATTTAAAATGAGATGGAGGACCCAAAATATATGGTGCTTCCATACATACGATATGATGATGTACCTTGCTTCTAGTTGCATTAAATGACTGAGGACAGGTAAACAAGAAACTGCTGGCTGTGTCTCCAGGAAGAGGAGCTGACTGGGAAAGAATAGGAGCCACAGATACCTGGTTAGTGTATGTTTACAGTATATGATATTATCATCGTAGAGTATTAGTAATTATACATACTTGATTCTTCTACTTCCCTGCCCTTTGTATACTTTAATAGTATCTCAAATAAATATTGTTATTCTCAGATGTGTTTCATTTGATTTATATATATTTATATATAAGTGGTAACTTATATATTCCTGGGAGCCTATTTTTCTTTTTGACTAAGGTCAATTTTTTTTTTTAATAGAGTCTCACTACTGACTCAGTAATCCTCCTGCTTGTACCTCCCAAGTGCTTCATTTGATTTATATATATTTATATATAAGTGGTAACTTATATATTCCTGGGAGCCTATTTTTCTTTTTGACTAAGGTCAATTTTTTTTTTTAATAGAGTCTCACTACTGACTCAGTAATCCTCCTGCTTGTACCTCCCAAGTGCTAGGATTACAGTCACGCACCACCACGCCGAGTCTCCACCACACCGAGTCTCCGCCACGCTGTCTCCATCACTGACTCAGCATGCTGGAGAGCTGGGCTGGTGCAGCAGGCCGGGCCAGGAACCGAACCCTGGCCCCTGCGCTTCCCTAAGCAAGGGCTTAACCCACTGAGCTATACCGTCGGCCCTCCTACTTTTCTTTTTGAATGATAAATGTATCTTTATAGCTTTTGTTTTGCTACTTAAAAACTCAAAATGTATTTTTCTTTAAAAAGTAAGCATTTCTGAGTTCCTGGGGGATTACCACTCAAATCCATCAACATTCCGAAGTTGAAACATTTTTATCTTTTAAAATATGCTGCAGTATATTGGCATGTCCTTATAGATGGGCAGCTTGAATGGTAATGGTAGCTAAAGTCCTTAACAATTCTCTGATTTTAGTGAGAAGAAACTCAGATGTACTTTTCTACCATAGACCCATCCACATGCTCTTCGGTGTGCTGTGCAGTTGCTCCACAGGTGCCAGGCTCTGGGCAGCTGCATCAGGATTTGTCTTTCTCCACTTTTGGTCACCTGCCTGTCTGGTGCACGGGTCGGCCACCAGAACTCTGTATTTTCCTAATACAGTATCATCATTTGCTCATTAAACATCAATGACAAAAGCAGTTTTAAGACCATGTTTAGAATGTAGCAAATGGGGCCAGAGACATAGCTCAGGGGCACAAGTGTCTACCTGGCAAGTGCAACGTCCTGAGTTCAATCGCTGGTTCTGAAAAAAAAAAAGTGAAATGCAGTGAAGAAAGACCAGCCAGATAGCTCAGTGGATTAAAGTACCTTCTTAAGGCAGACACAGACACACCTGGGGTCTGATTCCCTGGCATGAGTACCATGCTGTGCTGTCCCTGCCCCCAGGGCACGCTGAGATGGCGACTGAGACTGGGCATAGTGGCACACCTGTAATCCCAGCACTTGGGAGGCAAAATCACTACAAGTCCAGTCTGTGTAGTAAGGTTCAATAGATACTGTATTAAACACAATAAATAAATAAACAAACAAACAAATAAATAAAGTAAAAATAGAATACAGTGAAGAAATGCAGATTTATTATAATAAGACATCCTTGTTTAGAAAATTTCATGAAGCTAGTTTTCTGTTTGACCTAGCCAAGAGATTAGGATATGTGTTCCAGTCTTAAATGGTTCTTAATCATCAGTGTATACCATTTTTCTTTCTTTTTAAAAAATATATTTATTACAGGGTCTACAGAGTCTCATTACATAGACCGTACTTGTAGTGATCTTCCTGTTTTCAGCCTTCCAAGAGCTGGTATTAAGGCATGCGCCACCACACCCAGTCTCAATGGCCGTCTCAGCACACCTCAAGGGCGGGGCTGGCACAGTGCACAGGGCCGTTTCTCTGTAGGGTACCTTTGTTTCCACAGAGTCCCCAACTATGGACAGTTCTGTGTTACTTGCTTTTGCTGCGACAAAATACCTGAGTACATGAGCCTAAAGCAGGAAAGGTTAATTTCCTAAACATTTCAGAGCTTTCTGTCTCTGGTCGCTTGGCTCACTGCTTTTATACCTGTAGTGAGGCAGAACATCACTGAGGGATTATATGGTAGAGCAAAGCCGCTGGGAGCAGGGAAGCAAGGAGAGGCAGAAGCAGGCCTGGGCCTCAGTGTCGCCTTGAAGGGCACTCTCCCAATGACCTGACTTCCTTCTGCAAGATCCCGCCTCCCAAGGTGTCCATCATCGATCAGTAGCTCTGTAGCCTGTCTGCCAAGACTTGCACGTGAAACTTTGGATCGCATTCCAGATCCCAGCTACAGCAAACTCCACATGCGTGGCTAAATACTCATTTAGAGTTTGGCTCCGCTTCTGCCGGAGTGCAGGGCCAAGGCAGAGAGTTAGTTCATTCACATGGATGGCTTGAACATTTGGCAGTGGAACAAATTTGATAACTACATGTTCAGTGGTGACAGCGTGTTCTGCACAGGAAGTGCTTTGTCATTTGTAAGATAAAAGCCATTTACAAATAGTATTAAGTCAAGGTTAGCTAAGATCTGACCTGGGCATTTTTGTGTATTTGGTTTTTACTGAAGTGCATCATCTATATTATGTGGAGAGCTCAGTGAATTTTTGCGTATTTGCACGTAATGCTTTGTGGCTAGCTCCCAGTGGAGCATCACCTAACACCCTAGAAAGCACCTTTGTTCAATTTTCCGGGCACTATGTTTTGCCCTCTTCCTTCAGAAGTCACTGCTGTTCTGAAATCTGTCTCCTTGCATGAATTTTGCTTATTCTTGAGTTTCATGTAGGTGCAATTATACAGCATGCTTCTCTTTCTGGTTTCTTTTGTAAGTATATCTGTGAGGTTTACGTTTTTTTACATTATTGGCAGTTTATCTTTTATCATGTGGCAGTCGGTTGTGTAAATGTATCACAGTTCATTGATTCATTCCACAGTTGAAGGGCATTTAGGTTGTTACCACTCTGTTAAAAATGAAACTGCTATTTACCTTGGTACACAGATGTACCAATTTGTAGATAGTGGTTTGGGCCAATATTTACCAAAACAAAATCTGGATGATGTTAAAACTTAAAGTAGACAGTGAAAGGATTTAATAATTAGCAAGGAAGCTGACAAAGAGCCAAAGTGTTAGCTAGAAGTATCTGGAATTTCACAGTGGGTGGAATGCAGAGACTTTTACACAAGTAAGTCCTGATCATCAACCTGATGCAGAAGCTTGGACCAGTAAATTCCTACTGCCCTCACATGCCAGCAAGAAATGTATTCTATAGATTCGGGACCAAGAGATTTGTCCAAATGAGTTTCTGATCTGAACCGCTCTACCAAATAACACTATTCCTGGCCAACCTTGTTTCTCGAACAGTTGGAAGGAAGGATTGGTGGGTGTAGTTAGGGACTTGCAGAGTGAAAAGTTGCTGGTGGAGGCATTTTTTTTTTTTTTTTTTTTTTGCCTTTGCAGGGTATATGAGAGGTGAGAGGTTCTGGAATATTATTTAATAAGTAAAAACTTAAATTCATATAATAAGGCATGAAAAGGGTAAAGTCACTACAGATCCTGTGTAAATTCAGAAGACTATCAATACCTACTTTGAAAACCTTTACTCTCAATTAATTAATTAATTAATGTTATGGCTGGCTCAACCTGCCCTGGGAGTGGGGCTGGCGCAGCATGTGGTGCCAGGGATCAAACCACAGTCCCTGTGGCTGACTAAGCTTGCCTAAGCAGGTGCTTTAGACTGCTGAGCTATCTCACTGGCTCCCCAAAATCTTCACTCTTATAGGGTGGAAAACACAGACGAAATAGACAAATTCCTAGAAATATATTAATTATGCTTAAGATTTGAAAATTCTGAATTACCCAAAGTCAATGAGTGAAATTAAGCACATAATTAAATGTATACCAACAAAGAAAAGCCAAGGTCCCAGTGGCTGAATTCTACAAGAAATTTTAGAGAAGGTGTAATGGTAACATTCTTCAAACTCTTCAACGACATTGAAAGGGAAACAATTCTCCCTAACTCATTTCTAGAGGTGTCACCCCGATACCAAAACCAAAGAAAGACCCAATCAAAAAAGAGAACTGCAGGCCAATCTCCCTAGTAAATATAGATTTAAATAAATCTTCAAGAAGGTACTAGCAGCAGAATGAGACCATACCATAAATGAAACAAATCAGACCCACATGTGTAAACATCACATTCTCACTAGTCACAGACGCAGAGTGAGGAAGTAAGATCCAAAATGTACAATAGGTACTCTGAATTTGGAAGAAACTGTTAAAAAAGGAGAAAAACTGATGGGGAACAGGAAAAGAAAGGAAGAGAAGAGGGAGGAAACACACACACACACACACACACACACACACACACACACACACACACAGGAAGCCAGGCATGATGGCACACACCTGTAATCCCAGCACTTGGGAGACTGGGAGACTGAGGCAGGAGGATCGATGTGAGTTGGAGACCAGCCTGGGCTACAAAAGTGAGCTTAAGGCCAGCCTGAACTGCATAGTGAGACCCTGACTCAAAAAGACAAAAAAAA
>PVJA010052045.1:0-12580 GCA_004027025.1 Myocastor coypus
CTATCTCCCCGGCCCGTAAATTTTTTTTTTTTTTTTTGTCCTTTTCTGAGACAGGCTTTCGCTATGCAGTTCAGGCTGGCCTTGAGCTCACTTTAGTAGCCCAGGCTGGTCTCAAACTCGCACTGATCCTCCTGCCTCAGCCTCCCAAGTGCCGGGATTACAGGCGTGCGCCACCATGCCTGGCTGAAATGTTTTACTTTCTTATTTTGCAGAGCTACAGCTGTTAGCTACAATGGTTCCAGGCTGGGCTGGAACTTGAGACCCTCTGGCCCCAGCCTCCGGCCCGGCTTTCCACCCCGGGGAGGCCTGACCTCGCCCCCCCATGGCCTCCCCGTCCCCTCCCCCACTCCACTGCAGCCGCCCCGGCCACGCCCCACTTACGGGCTGAACCAGAAGAACAGCTGGTAGCTGGTGTCCCTGGGGGCCGCGGGGCCGGGCACCCAGCTGCAGTTCATGGCGTGCACGTCGTAGATGACGCAGGACAGGTTGGTGGCCCCGGCGCCGGCCTTGCCTGGGACCCGGCGACCCGGCGTTTAGCACTGGGTGCAGGGCGCAGGCGTGTCCCACCCCCCTGCCCGCCTGGCGGCCTGCGTCACCCAGGTTGTGGAAGCTCAGAGTCTCCTGGTAGATGTCGTTGCCGACCTCCGCGTAGACGGTGAACCTGGCCCCGAGGTGCAGCACCGCGTTGGGGAAGCAGCAGCCCTGCGTGGCGTTGTCCAGTGCCTGCAGGACCACGGAACCCCCCTGCCTCAGTGTCCCTGGGGCTTGGAGCCGGGCCCCAGGCACAGCTCCGTGGCCGTGGCAGACAGGATCCCCGCCCCCAGGGTCCCCAGTAGTGGCCTTGGCCTGTGTTCCTGAACTGGGGAGGCTGAGGCAGGAGGACCCATGTGAGTTCAAGGCCAGTCTTGGCTACACAGTTAGCTCAATGTACGTGCCCTGGAGCACACAGCAAGACCCTGTCTGCAAGAGCGAAAATGCAAAAGAAAACGAATTCTCTCACCCAGTGCAGGACCTGAAGACGCCACCCCCAAATGCACCCCGTGGGCATAAGAGAGAGGTGATTTGGTGTGTCTGCAGATGCAGAGATCTTTGGGCCTACATCCTGCCTCACCAAGCAGCGCAGAATCAACCTGCACCCTTCCAGGACTCCCGTGTAATAAACCCGGATCTCAGTGTGAGGGAATTCTAGAAGATTCTAGAAATTTCTAGAATGTTCTGGAAGATTCTTTTTTTTTTTTTTTTTTTTTTAATTTTTAAATTATTTTTCTTGTTTCAGAACTTTTGTTTGTTTGTTTATTTATTTTTATGGCCGGCTCAGCCTGCCCTGAGGGCGGGGCTGGCACAGCACGTGGTGCCGGGGATCAAACCCAGGTCCTTGCAGCCGCCTGCAGGCGCTTTAGACCACTGAGCCATCCTGCCGGGCCCCTGTTCTGGAAGATTCTGAACCAGGTTTGATTGGGGTTCTTGTGCATTTTGGCTTTCTCAGGGAATCCATTCCACCAGGAAGCACAGTGGTGGACAGAAAGCCAGATCAGGTTTAGACATGGTGACTCTATACAGAAGCAAAGGGGCTGGGGAGATAGCTCAGTGGCACAAGTGCCTGCCTGGCAAGTGTAAGGTCATGAGTTATTGAGTTCTAACCCGGGTCCCACAAAAATAAAATAAAATAAAATAAAAATAAACAGAAGCAAAGGAAGGCCAACATGGGGCGATTTTAGGGTATAAGTAAATAAATTTTATTTTATTTATTTATTTTTTTTTTGTGGGACCAGGGCTCGAACTCACGACCTTGCACTTGCCCAGCAGGCACTTGTGCCTCGGAGCTATCTCCCCAGCCCCATAAGTAAGTAAATTTTAACAAGCAGGTTTTTATTTTATTTATTTATTTATTTTTGTCTTTTTGAGACAGGGTCTCGCTATGCAGTTGAGGCTGGTCCTGTGCTCACTTTTGTAGCCCAGGCTGGTCTCGAACTCGCACCAATCCTCCTGCCTCAGCCTCCCAAGTGCTGGGATTACAGGCGTGAGCCACCACGTTTGGCTAACTAAAAAGCAGGTTTTTAGACAGAATCTGACTATGTACGTAGCCCAGGCTGGCCTGTGACTTGAGGAGATCTGCCTACCTCAGCCTCCTGAGGGCCTGGATGATGGCGTGCCCACCACATCCAGGTCAGAGATTATATTGTTAGAGATAAAAAAAAAAAAAAAAAACGAAAGAAAAAAGAGGTGTCACCTCCTACAGCCCGCCTTCTGTTCCCCTCTTGGACAGAAGCTTTCTTTCCTCAATAAATCTATTCTGCTCATTAAAAAAAAGAAAAAGAAAAAAAACCCTCAAAATGTCCTGTCTACAAATGGAAATCAAAATGATTATTTTATTTTATTTTTGTCTTTTTTTTGAGACAGGGTCTCGCTATGCAGTTGAGGAGCTCACTTTTGTAGCCCAAGCTGGTCTCGAACTCGCAGCGATCCTCCTGCCTCAGCCTCCCGAGTGCTGGGATTACAGGCGTGAGCCACCACGCCCGGCTAAAATTATTTTATTTTATTTTATTTATTTATTTATTTATTTATTTATTTATTTATTTTTTGTCTTTTTGAGACAAGGTCTCACTATGCAGTTCAGGCTGGCCTTGAGCTCACTTTTGTAGCCCAGGCTGGTCTCGAACTCGCACCGATCCTCCTGCCTCAGCCTCCCGAGTGCTGGGATTACAGGCGTGCGCCACCATAAAATTATTTTAAACCATGATTTTTTTCATCTTTCCAGAACTGGGGATTGAACTTAGGCCCTTGTGCTTGCTAGGCAAGTGCTTATTCTACTAAGCTGTCTCCCCAGTCCCTGTGATTTTTATCCTTAACAATAACATTGTCCTAATGTGGTCCGGAGATTGTGTGGAGAGGCTGCGGGGAATTTCAGAGCGTGTGTGTGTGATAAAACATTTGTGGAATCTGACCTGCAGCGCAAGCTCGCCTAGAGTGAGATTATGAGGCCCTGCTTAGAAAAGCCGCCCCAAACGACACCAAGTTGGAGAAATGGCCTCAGAAAGGCCAAGTCGCAAAGGCAAGAAGGTCCCACACCCCCGCCGGACAGATGTGCGCTGGTGTCAGCGATTCACAATGAAGCTCCACCGGCCGGCATTCGGGGAGAGGCTGAGGCAGGCGGATCTCAGGTTCCAACCCAGCCCGGATGACTCAGCACAAAAACTCCTCCAATAAAACTAGAAATACGGGCTGAGGGTGTGGCTCAGCGCAAAGGCCTGGGATTCAAGGACCAGTACTTAACAAACAACAGAAAAAAAAGAAAAAGTACAATACGAAGTTCTGCACACGCTGGAAATTGTCAATAGGCGGAGGAAGGAGCAGTCTATGCGATTAAATCAATAAAGTAGACGAGATCAATAAATGAGAGCCCTGGGGCCCGGCGGGATGCCTCAGTGGTCTAAAGCGCCTGCTTGGGAAAGCTTGGGCGGCTTCTGGGACCTCGGTTCGATTCCCGGTACCACATGCTGCGCCAGCCCTGCCCTCGGGGTGGGCTGAGCCTGCCATAAAAATGAGTGAATAAACAAAGGTTCTGAAACAGGAAAAAAAAAAAAAATTAAAAAATTCTAAAAAAATAAATAAATAAATTAGAGCCCGTGGAGGCTGGAGGCAGTGCAGTGGCAGGGCTCTGCGGGCGGCCGCAGGGTTAGCGCGTTCCCCACGGACACGCCAGGGGCACGCATGGAAAAAGAATGCGAGGAGCGGGACTGCAACGTATCCGCGTGACGGCGAACAGAAGCCGGGGGCTACGGCAGTCCTGACGCCATATTAGGTGTGGCAGTGGCGCCGTAGGGGGCAACGTAGTTTGTGCGCCATATTGGGTGTGGCATAGGCTCCATGCCGGGAGGGCTGTGTGGCCTCGACGCCATGTTGGATGTGGCAGTGGAGCCCTCCTGGCAGTGGCCCTGGCGCCATATTGAGTGTGGCGCCGCCCCGACGCAGCACTTAGGGAAGGTGCATTTTATTTTTTATTTGTATTTTATTTGTATATCTCTATTTTTTTTTGTCTTTTTGAGACAGGGTCTTGCTATGCAGTTCAGGCTGGCCTTAAGCTCACTTTTGTAGCCCAGGCTGGTCTCGAACTCACACTGATCCTCCTGCCTCAGCCTCCCAAGTGCTGGGATTACAGGCGTGAGCCACCACGCCCGGCTATATATCTCTATTTTTTGTCTTTTTGAGACGGGGTCTCGCTGTGCAGCGCAGGCTGGCCTTGAGCTCACTTTTGTAGCCCAGGCTGATCTCGAACTCACACTGATCCTCCTGTCCCAGCCTCCCAAGTGCTGGGATTACAGGCGTGTACCCCCATGCCCGGCTAGGTGCATTTTATTTTGCCCGGCTAGGTGCATTTTATTTTGCCCGGCTAGGTGCATTTTATTTTGGAAGGAGGACGCAGGCCAGGTCACCTAAGTCCCCACTCCATGCCTCACCCCTCGCTTCCCCGCGCTCCCGTCCTTTCTCGCGCTTTAGTCGAAGGCACCTCCCTGCTTCTGCGGCACCGGGACTTGAACTCAGGGCCTTGCGCTTGGCGGGCCAGCGCTGTGCCCCTGAGTGGCGACCCCCGCCGTCCACCCGCGCACGCCTCTGGCCCGTGCTCGAAAGATGAGAAGCTTCCCTTTCCTCTCCCCGACCGAAAAGGGAGGTGACCGGGGGGGTCGGGGATGGGGCCCTCGCGGGGAGACCCGGTCCGCCGCTGCGGGGCGCTCACCGTGGCGCTGGTGTTCACGGGCGGGCACCGCGGGGCATCGAGGCGGCAGATGGTGCGGCTCGCCCGGCTCCCAGCCCAGTCCCAGCTCAGCCTCTTCAGCCGGGGGTTCAGCCGCAGGTTGGCGATCGGACTGGGGGCGCCCTGCGCTGGGCCTGCGGAACCAGGCTCGGCTGCGACCTGCGGCACCCCGGGCCCGGCCCCAGATCCCAGCACCAAGGACCCGGCACCTGGCACCAAGTACCCAGCGCCTAGTACCCAGCTCTTAGCACTTAGCACCTAGTCTCAAACACGAGCACCCGGCACTCAGGACCTAGCACTAATGCCCAACTCAGCATCTAGTACTCAGCTTCCATCACCCAGTACCTAGCACCTGGGACCCAATACCTAGCATCCCAGCACTCAGGAGTGAGCACCCAGCACCCATAGCCCAGTATCCCATTCCCAGTCCCTGGTACCTGGAATGTAGTACACAGTATCCTATACCCATCACGGAGTAGCCAAAACCCAGTACCTAGCACTTGGTGTCTGGGATCCAGTACCTAACACCCAGCACCCTACATCCAGGACTCAGCACCCGGCACCTACCTAGGGAGGCCTGGGCTTCGCAGCAGGTCACACACAGAACGATGCAGCACCACAGCCACTCTGACGTGCTGGCCTCGCAGGGCCCACGGGGCTGCAGCTGACACACAGGGCAGGCGGGGTCGAGTGGCCGCAGCCTGGGCAGGAGCTGTCCTGCCTCGGCCTGTCCTGGAAGACTCGGCAGCCCCAGCCGGAGCCCAGCCCTCGTCTGTGCCTTGACCAGGCGTGCACGGGCTGGCTCGGCTCCTGAGAAGCCAGGGGGCTGGGCACGGCCGTCCCCGTGTTCCCGGGGGCCTGGAGCATGCCAAGGAGCCCCGCTCTGAGCTGCTTCCCGGCTCCTGCCTGGGCCCACCGGCCTGGCCTCTGCGCCGGAATTGAGCCAGGGTCTTCGTAAGCGGTGATACCCTCAGCCCTTCCTTGACTTGCATTTTTCTGAGCGGCGGCTTTGCCAAGGCACTGGTAGGAGGCCCGGGCTGAGCTCCGACCCCGGACCCTCCTGCCCCAGGCCCCCAGCCCAGCCTCCCTCCCCAGCCTCCTTCCCCAGCCCCCCGCCCCAGCCTCCCTCTCCAGCCTCCTCCCTACAGCGCTGGGAACATGGCAGGGGCTGCCACACGGGGTGTCTGGGATTTTACGAGCATTTTCTAGGGTTTGACGACACAGCCATGAGAGAGAACGCAGAGGTCAAGGTGGCATGAAGCTGCCACCCTCGCACTCGGGAGGCTGAGGCGGGACTCGCTCCCCGAGTTCCAGGCCACCTGGGCCTCCTAGGGAGACCCCGTGTGCAACGCCACACAGATAACTGAGCCCCCCCTGGGGTCCGGAAGCCCAAAGCCGCTGCGTCTCTCGGTCCCACCATGCGGGGGACCGTGGCAAGCCGCTTACCTGCCGGCGCATCCTGGGGCTCCCTGTGGACTCAGTCCAGAGCCTGCCTCTGTGCACCTGGCCACAGCCCAGCTGGCTGTGAGCAGGGCTGTCCGGTGGCCCGGTCATGGGGGCGGCGATGTGGCCGATAGCAGTCTTGCACCCCGCGGGGCGGCTCCTCGGCCCTGCTGATAGCAGCCTGTTCCTTCCTTCCTTCCTTCGGGGCAGCTTTGGGTCAGCAGCTTGGCCCCCCACCGGCTCCTTCCCCCTGCCGGGCACTGTGCCCCTCGTGCTCATGTCCCGAGCAGCTCTGTAACCTCGGGGACAGGGCCACCCTCCTGTGCTAAGCTTGCCAGCCTCGGGCTGGCATGAGACCCGCCTGCCTCAGCCTCCCAGGGAGGATCCGGCAGGCGTGCGCCCTGCGGCGGTGCCCGGCCCTGCACTCCCCCTGCTGGGATTCCCGGCATCCAGGAGGAGAGATTGCAAAATCTCCTTACTGCTGAGTGCTTCCCTGCAGACACACCCCACCTCTCCTACGTCTGTGGGACCCCGAGGCAGCTAAGGGAGCCCAGGGCACCTGGGGGAATCTCAGGGTAGCGGAGGGGCCCCAGGACCCTGAAGGATCACCTGGGTGACATCCCTGCACCCCAGGAGACAGGCGAATGTCCAGTTGAAGCAAGGCTATTTTTAGGACTGCACCAGCTGGGGAAAACAATCTGACAGGATTGCCTGCCGGGGATGCCTTCAAAGGGGAAGAGAAAAAGGAAGCAGGCCTGTTATCAGTGCACTGCTGAACAGCCTCAGTGACACGGAGACAAATTCGTACTAAGGTGTGAAGGACTGATATTGCCTCCACGAACTCATACTAAGGTGTGAAGGACTGTTATCACCTTATCACCTCATCCAGTCTCTGTGGTGTGCCAGCGTTCTGCTGGTGCTGTTGTTCCTAGAATGATTCCCGCATCTAGGCCAACCCAGGGCAAACGTCCCCAGTGCAGCTCCGAGTCACCCAGGGGTAGCCACATTCTCCTTCAATCCCCCTCCTGGCAGTAGTGTTGCTTGGCAACGAGAGCTTCTATTCTGAAGGGGAGGTCTGTGACGGGCGAGTTTGTCCTCTCATCGGGGACCCATGGCCCCTCAGGGCGCTGCGCCTGCATGGGGTCATGTCGGGGTCCCTCGGGGTGAGGGGACCAATACTAAGTAGACGGAGCCATGGCAGGCGTGGGCGGATGGACGGAGGGACAGAGGGGTGGGCGGGGCCGGCGCGCAAGGGTGAGAGACCGGGAGAGCCAGGCAGGGGGCGGGGGCGGGGGGCCGCCCTAGTTCCTCTTCTCTTGCCGCTGAGGCAAACACGCAACGCCCAACACGAAGGAAGGAAAGCGTTACTCAGCTCAGCCGCGGGAAGCTGCGGTGCGTCCTGGGCAGAGCGCAGCGGGTCATGGCGGCGGGACCGCGACAGTGGCGACAGAGAGTACAGTCCGTCTGGCTCTCGTATCACACTCAGGCTGGGCGGAGCACTTACAGCCACAATCCCAGCAGAACTAAGTCATGTAATCCAGGGGGTCACCGGGCATCCCGGGGGGTCACGCGGCATCCCGGGGGCTCACCGGGCATCCTGGGGGGTCACTCGGCATCCCGGGGGGTCACCCGGCATCCTGGGGGGTCACGCGGCATCCCGGGGGGTCACGCGGCATCCCGGGGGCTCACCGGGCATCCCGGGGGGTCACCCGGCATCCCGGGGGGTCACGAGTTCACCTCAAACCCTACAAGTCCCCACCCCATAACCGCAGGGGGCGTTGGTGGCCCCAGGGAACCAGCATCTGACGGATGCGGGGGCCAAGCACGGGGGTCCTGAGGGGCAAAGAGATCCCAGGGCGCGGGCCTGTGCACGCGCACGCACACACTCATGCACACACACGCGTGCACACACCACGCATACACACACGCGTGCACAGATACACGCACTTGTGCACACAGGCACGCACATGCTCACGCATGCACACACACGCGCACGCACTCACACGCACACATATGAGCACACAGTGACGCACACGCATGCACGCGGGGCTGTGTGTGGCCCCCACCGACCGATCGTGGGACGCCGCCCGCCCCGAAGGCGCCCCGAGCACCCCGCCCTGCGCCGGGCGGGGCCACGAGAGAGCGCGTCTGCAAAGCGACATTTATTTTTATTTATTTATTTATTTATTTATTTATTTATTTATTTATGGGCTGGGCAGGGTGGCTCAGTGGTCTAAAGCGCCTGCAGGGGGCTGCAGGGACCGCGGTTCAATCCCCGGCACCACATGCTGCAACAGCCCTGCCCACAGGGCAGGCTGAGCCAGCCATGAAAATAAATAAATAAATAAACAAAAGTTCTCAAACAAGTAAATAAATAAAATTATTTATTTATTTATTTATTTATTTATTTATTTATTTTGCAGGACCGGGGTTTGAACTCACGACCTTGTACTTGCCAGGAACTATCTCCCTGGCCCGCAAAGTGACATTTTAAAAAGTGAAACAAGGCCACGCAAATGCCGGGAACACCAAGCGCCTCCGGCCCACGTGCCCAGGTGCCCCATGTTGTCACAGTGGCGCGGGCTCAGGGTGCCTCCTCCACCTCCAGGACCTCCTCGGGCTCGGCTTTCTTGAGGCCGACGGTGACGTCCTCCCAGGTCACCTGCCGGGGCGAGGACAGGGAGTCGGGGAGCCTTCCAGGTATCTGGGGTGGGCGACCAGGGCTGCCCCTGGCCCCGCCCCGCCCCTGCATCCACGGGGCTGCCCCCCACCTCCAATCTTACCCCAGGGGTCGCTCCGTCCATGTCACTCAGTTTGTCCTTGATCTGCGGGATGCGGGGGCACAGGCCGTGGACCCGGAGTAGCCTGGGGAGGAGACAGAGCTGAGGAGTGCCGGGGAGCTGGGCCGGGCCCCGAGCCTGGCCTACAGCACCTCCCGTGCCCCGACCACGCCGACCAGCAGGGCCCCTGGGGCCCTCTGCAGTCTGGGGACCCCTTCCCCGCCCCATGCATCATGGAAAGGGATGCTGCCCAGCTCCAGTTCCCAAATGGCTGGGCCCATCCTTTACTGTGGCTGCGCAGTATTCCGTTGTATATTTGGGAGCTGCCTTTTCTTAACCAGACAAGCCCTGTTTTTGTAAATGGCATGACCGCCCTTTTCCTGGCTGCATAGTATTCACACACATACATGTGTACGTATGGATGCTCATCTTATAGAATGCTGTCAGACCGAGTCACTTGGGTGCGAGGTGGGACGGTGCCACCACAGCCCCTTTCTGCCATCTGGTCACGTTCTATGGATGGCCAAAGGTCACCCTTTGCATGCCCACACAATATGCTATTCCATACACGCGGCCGTTTTCCCTTGACCATTTTCTGTGGCAAATGACATGGTCCTGACTTTTTCTGTGGCTTCCTCGTGGCCCACTGAATAACCGACCTCCGCCTCCCACACACTCTGCACCCGGCTTTGTGTTCTGAACGGCTCCGTCCTTTTTCAGGGTTGTGTACTATCACAGTTCCCACACACCACACGCACTCTGTTAATTCATTGCCGATGGGTATGTGACCCGCACTGGCTTGCACCCCTCTTGACACGGGGCTCGCGCCCCCCCTTGTGGGTCGTCCTGAGCTCCTCTGGTCACCCCCAGGTGTGGGCGCGCTGGTCCCCACGGCAGCTTATTCACAGTGCCTTAAGAACCCCACACTGATTTGGGGGTGTCAACATATGCAGAGAGGCTCATGTTGGGGTTACCTTTTAAATAGGAAGCCGAAGACCAGGGCACATACGACAGTACCTAGCACCGCCGGTACGTAGAGGCGCAGGGCCTGGGAGTCCTGGGTGTCGGAGCCTGTGGAAGAGCAGCAGGGCTGGCGCCAGGGCCAGAGGCGGGGTGGCCCGGGGGCGGCTCCTCACAGGCCCAGGCCCTCGAGGCCGAGGAAGGCCGTCGTCAGAAACCATGGCAGACCCCGAGACCCGGCTTGAACCCAGGTGTGGGGGAGGCTGAGGCAGGAGGATCCCAAGTTGCAGCCCAGATAGGTCTCTCTAGTGATGGTACCAACACCCTTTCTCCAAGACTGAACGCTAAAGAAGGGCTCAAGACAGCCTGGGACAGCCCAGCAGGCAGCATCCCTGGGGGACAACAGTGCTCAAGATATGTGTGGGCAAAGAGGGGCAAAGAGGGAGCCGGGCAACCGGGGCCCAGCCTTAGCTGCAGGAAGGGGGGCAGTGGTTCTCTGTCTCTCTGTCTCTCTCTCTGTGTCTGTCTCTCTCTCTGTCTCTGTCTGTCTCTCTGCCTGTCTCTCTCTGTCTCTCTCTCTCTGTGGTACCGGGGATTGAACCCAGGACCCTGCTCTTGCCAGGCAGGCGCTTATTCTCCTGAGCCGTCTCCCCGGCCCTCCATAGTTCTTTTCAAGTGTCTGCAAATGTTTGTGTGGCGAGGAATTAGATGACTCAGAGCTGGCGCGGCCTTGCGGCTACCGCACGCAGGCGTGGGCAGGTGCCGCAGTGCCAAGGCTGTGGCCAGCGAGCGGCCTGGTTCCGTGGCCTGGGACGCCGCCCGGCTCTCCCTCTCACCCCTCCGTCTGCCGAGCCATCATCTAAGTGAATCCACGTCCGTGCACCTATTTATTCTGCCATCTTGCTGTCACGCCTCTTTACGTTCTGCTTTCATGCTTTTATTGGTTGCATGGTTAAGGAGAATAAAAAACACTAAAACAAGATTAGAAACGATATAAAACTATACTAAACAAAATAACACACCTGGGGCCTGCAGGGACAGTTCCATGGCACAACTGCCTGCCTGGGAAGGGCAAGGTGGCGACTGTGAAGGCTGGTCTTGCCAAACAAACAAACAAACAAATAAATAAGGAAATGGCACAGCTACCACAACGGCCGGCGCATCACGCAGCGCTGTCCGCAAGTGACTTGTTTAGATTGCCAGGTATAAGCAGGCAAAATTGAGATTGAAATTTTATAAGGAATTAAAGAAGAGAAGCAAAAGAAAAACAACAACGAGGTAAGTTCTCAGGACTTCTTGCAGGCGAGCAGCACAAATGAGCCGCGCAGATGCCCGCACTGTCCTGTGTGCCCTGTGTGCGTGAGCGGGTGATGGGTGCGTGGCTGGGTGGGACGGTGGCCGGGTGGATGCGTGGGCAGATGGGTGGCCGGGCCGGTGCCACGGACGCCGGTGCCCCTGTTGTGCGCAGCACAGCCGCAGGGGGCCGGGGTCCCCAGCCTCTCGCCCCGCACAGCTCCCCAGCCCCGCGCCTCCCCAGCCCCGCGCCTACCGAACTCCACCGGGTGGCTCCACGCGCTCCATGGCCCCTCGCGCCCGTCCTTCACCCGGATCCGCACCGTGTGCAGGGCGCGGGGCTCGGGGCTCGGGAAGCTGTAGCTGTTCTGGGGCTCCCCGTCCACCTCGACCTGCGGGGAGTGCAGAGTCAGGCCGGCCGCGGGGTGGCGCCCCCGCCCCACCTGGGGCCCAGAGCGCACGGCAGGAGGCCGAGGCAGCCGGGCTGCGGGTTCACCCTGCCCGGGAGGCTCAGAGCCCCGCGGCTGCCCTGGGGCGGGTGCGGGGGGAGGCGGGGGCGCCCCCTGTCAGACACGCAGCTTCCGGCCAGAGAAACTAGAGGGACTTTGCATCGGCACTGAACACATCACAGCTTTCGTCATTTTCTTGCCTTCGGACAAAGAAATTCAGCGTGCAGGGGCCGGCGAGATGGCTCAGCGGTCTCAAGCGCCTGCTTAGGCAACCGCACGGACCGCGGTTCGCGCCACCCCACGCCCAGGGCAGGCTGGGCCACCATAATACAATCACCGCTGCGCTCAGGCCCGAGGTGCCCAGGGAGGGGCTGCGGCAGGGGGCAGCGCGGATGGAGCATGTCCGTCCCGGGTCACTCGGGTGCCCAGGGCTTTGGCCTCAACTCTGGGAAGGGGACGCCAGGCACCGTCATGGGGGACCCAGGAGGTCCTCAGAGACGCCCTTCGCGGGGTGCAGAGCCGCACCCCAGCCCGCCGCAGCCCACAGGAGCAGCCGGGACAGCTGGGCGCAGGGCAGCAGCCAGGCCTGGGAGCGCTCTTACCTGGGGGTTTCTGGCGCCAGGTTCTGCATTCTGAAAAACAAACAGCAGTGCAAATTGTTGTTCTGTCCTCGTAAGGATTTTCACAAGAGTTTATGGTGTGTGCCTCCTGGGAAGGCGCCAGGGGCACGGCAGAGAGGCAGAGGCCCGGCCGCGTACAATGAAGACCCGAGCATCGCCACCAGGCCTGCTGTCCACCCACGCAGCCATCCATCCATCTCAGGGCCACCCAGAGATACTCAGGCGCAGCAATTTCTTAAGACAGCAAATGTGATCTTGTCCTCCTCCTCCTCTCCCTCCTCC
>PVJA010052046.1:0-12574 GCA_004027025.1 Myocastor coypus
TTTTTTTTTTTTTTTTTTTTTTTTTTTTTTTTTTTTTTTTTTTTTTTTTTTTTTTTTTTTGTCATCACTGAACAGTAATAACTAGAACACTTAAAAAAGCCCCAGAAATAGTGATCTTACAGACACTCTAGGCCACTGTGTGTTTCATAATTTTGACATGGTCATCTTATTTTTAATTAGCTCTTCAGGTTCATGCTTAAGGAGTCCTAATTTTCTTCTGAAGAACTGAGAGTCCATTCATGTGAACTATTTTATTTTATCATACATCCTTCCTGTGTGGTAAGTGGTGTTTTCTTTATCTAGAATAAAGGGATACAAAGATGCAAATAATACAGCATCTAGGGACTTAACAGAGATGGAAGCAGAAGTGGGTCCCAAAAATGTCAAAATTTGGATTTGTCACTAGCCCAGCCATGCTTTTCATCCAGTAGTGGAAGGAGAAGAGCTAGCTAGACCCCTACCTCGCTATTCCAGTCATCACGGGAATGTTCTCTGTACTTTTTGATCACATGCATGAAGCATACACAGTTGGAGAAGCCAGTTAGTTCAAGGCATCTCGCTGTGCTCTGCCTCGATCCTGTGTCATTTCTGTGCAGCTTGTCCACATTGTATACTCGTTCTGTACTAGTGTCTGGGATCTCAAGTTGATTAGCAAGGCATCACAGCACTTGTGTTCTGATGCCCTTGTATGGGGCCATAAGACCACATCAGTCACCTATTCCATCGCACCTAGAGGACTTGTAGCATTATAGAAGGATGAGTACAGTTGGATAAGATTGTGTGCGAGAGTTCTTCTATTATAGCATATTGTTTAAATGCCATCATTGTTAATATCTTACTGCTTATCAGAAAAATACAAAAAAGAAAGAAAGAAAGAAAGAAATCTCTATATTCTTGATTTCAGTACTCCACTAGGGTATTTGGAACATTTCCCTTACCTAAATAAATAAATATAAGAACTACGCTGGGCGTGGTGGCGCACACCTGTAATCCCAGCACTCGGGAGGCTGAGGCAGGAGGATCAGTGCGAGTTCAAGACCAGCCTGGGCTACAAAAGTGAGCTCAAGGCCAGCCTCAACTGCATAGTGAGACCCTGTCTCAAAAAAAAAAGACGAAAAAAGAACTACTATTTGTGTTTCCAGAAAATCATGCATGAAATGTTCATGACAATGTTACTCATGGTAGTTAAAACTGAATAGAGTAAGAATTAAAGTGGTATGTTGAAGTGGAATAGTCAGCCATAAAAGCCATGAACCATTTTATATGCAGTAGTAACATGGGTGAATCTCAAATATAATGTGCAAAGTGAAAGAAATTGGATACAAAGAAGCTAATGCATCTCTTGCCACTCATATATGATGTGAAAAATGAGTTGAACTTCCTTAACCCGAAAGACCAAGATCTGAGTTGCTCCAGTGTTCAAAAACTCTTGAACACAAACCTGAGGCTACAAGGGGGAAATTCACGTCTGGTATCATATGATGAGCCAGCAAAAGCACAAGTATAAGTGAAACCCAGATGTGTATTTTGTGATTAGGCTGGGGTCCATCCAAGCTGAGTGGATGGATGGATGGATAGGTAGATAAATGTAAATATTCCAAAATCTGAAATGAGATACTTAAAATGTCATGCTTTTCAGATAAGGCATGCTCAACTGTATCCTGTGATCCAGCAATTGCAGGTTTAGGAATATGTTCCACAGAACTGAAACTTCACATGGTACAAAGCAGTGTAGGTAAGGGAGACTCACCCTGTGTCACAGAAGCTGAGTGAGCTCTGTGAAAAGTGAAAGATTGTAAGGGAGATCCAAAGGAGCTTTGGAGTATAGAGAAGTCTTCTCTTGATAAACATTCCAGAGTGTGCCCCAGTTTTAAACAGCTTAACTGGAGCCAAAGGGAAATTCAAGCAGATTGCAGAATTCCTAAAACTAATGATAATGAAATATACATTCTACTTTGTGGAATCAGTTTAATGCAGTAAGCAGAGGAAAATTCATAGCCCTAAACATCTATATCAATGAAAATAAGTTCTTAACTCAGAAAGGAAAACGTCCTAGACTAAAAAACACAGAAAAAGAACTAATAAAGTAGAAGTTAATAACAAAAATGTATATAATTAATGAGTTCATCCTATACCCAAGTTGAGAGAAAAAAGAAATAATGAAGGGCCAGCAAGATAGCCCAGCAGACTAAGCCCCTGCTTCAGCAAGTGCAGGGACTGGGATTCAATCCCTGGCACCACAAGACCAGGCATGGTGGCATGCACCTGTAAGCCCAACCCTGGGGAAGCTCAAAACAGGAGGATCACTACAAGTCCAAGCTGTGTAACAAGACCCTGTACCAAGTACTTTTTTAAAAAAAAGAAGAGGGCCAAAGGGAATTTTACCTGAAGAAAATAGCTATTCCCATGATGCATGAATATAGAACAAGTATAAAAATTGATTTTATAAAGGAGGAAAAATGGTTTCTAAACTTGACAGCTCAAAGAAATGGAAATTACTGGAAAACAGTACTTAGTATCATGAAACACTATAATATGCAAACTCTGGTGCCATGTTAAGGAAATATATCTTAGTAAACAGAGATTTATACTATAGACAAGGATGACTCAATATTTGAAAACTTACATAGTTTATCATATAATTAGGCCCAAAAAGAAAGCTTTAGGACCTGAAAAACTGATGAAATTAAAAGTTGGAGAAAAGAGGATAGATACTTCCTTGATGTCCTTTTACTTTAATAATTAAGTACCCTAACCCTGGAGCCATCATCATCATATATATCCCTTCCCCACCAAACTCCCCACCAGGAATCTAGCCACATGCCGGACCGGCCCTCCACCACTGAGTTACAGCCCAAACTAACATCTTCGTTAATAGAAACAGGCACAAAGAGGGGTGCCTTTAAGCCCATACAGATAAAAATAAAAAACAATTACAGGGGCCTGGCAGGATGGCTCAGTGGTCTAAAGCACCTGCTTAGGAAAGCTTGGGTGGTACAGGGACCGTGGTTTGATCCCTGCACCACATACTGCAGCCAGCCCTGCCCTCAGGGCAGGCTGAGCCAGCCATAAAAATAAATAAACAAACAAAAGTTCTGAAACAAAAAAAATTAAAATAAATTTTTTAAGTTCAAAAATAAAATTAAAAACAAAAAACAATTACAGGCATAATAATGGAAAAGTAAGTAAAATTTGCTTGGTTGAGAACATAACCTAAAAAGCCTTAAAAAGTTAATGACAAGGTTAAAGAGATAGCTAAGAAAGAGGTCTACACACCTGCCTGGTAAGTGCAAGGACCAGGGTTCAATCCCCATAGTTCTGCACCATGTCCACCAGGCGGGGTGGTGCACACCTATACTCCCAGCACTGGGGAAACTGAGATAGGATCACTATGAGTCCAAGCTGGTAAATAAAAAAAATTTTAAAAACTTAACAGCAGGCTGGGGAGGTAGCCCAGTGGTATAAGCGCCTGCTTGACAACCACAAGCCCCTGCGTTTGATCCCTTATACAGTAAATAAATAAACAAACAAAGTTAATGGTAGAATGGCCTCTGAATAGTTCAGTGAGGCCAGGTGTGGTGGTGCAGGTTTGTGATCCCCGTACCGAAAGGCTGAGGCAGGAGGATTAGCATGAGTTCGAGGCCAGTCTGTCACATATACTGAAACCCTTTTCCTAAAACCTGATAATTGAACTAGGACATAAAATAATTTGTATATAAAGATAAAAAGCCAGTTAATAGCAGAAGAGGAAAATCAAATTCACAATAGGAACAGTGAAATACCTTTACTTTTTAAGCATTCCCTTTTTAACAACTGTTAAGAACATGGTAGCATGTGTTGATAAAGTCAGCGTTCTGAGGTGCTGAGGCAGGAAGCAAGGCTCAGCCCAGGCATTTAGGGGTTAGTTGACCTTGACTCAGAAGTTCAGAAAAGGTCTAGAGATGTGAACTTGATGCAGAGGTTCTGGCTGGGTTCTTTCCTCAGTACATGGGGAGAAAAAAGTAAAGCCTAGGAGACGCAGATGTAAACACTTTTGAAAGACACAGAACAGATAGAAAGACACTGTTCTTGATTAGCATTTTAACCTCATATTGTCATTTCTAAATTAATAAACTTAATGAAATCCCAGCTTAAGAATTCTTTTTGGTATAAAACAATCCTTGCCAGTAGTAGAGTAGTCCAAGCAGCTCTATTGTTGCAGTTTTGATACATGTATTGCCAATGCTACACAAATTCCAGAAGCATTGCAATTTTTTTTAATAAAGCTAGAAAAATAATAACCTTCAGAAGGTAATTACACTGGGGAGAGAAAGGTATTCTGCTGGAAAAAAATTTCAGCTTATAAAAATTCCCAGAATTGTTACTTTAGGAATATTGTATGTTTAAAACTTGTAAACAGTAGCCAGACGTGGTAGCACATACTTGTAATGCCTGCACTTAGCACTTGGGAGGCTGAGGCAGGAGGATTGTCATGAGTTCAAGGTTTGCCTGAGCTATATAGTTCACAAGCGAGCCTGAACTATATGTATATATGTATGTATGTATGTATGTGTGTGTGTATATATATATACATATATGTATATACGTATATATGTACATATACATATGTATACGTTTATATATATAATATATGTACATATACATATATATACATTTATATATATATATGTATATATATAAATAATCAAGACCCTGTTTCAAAGAAAAGAAAGACCCTGTCTCAAAAAATTAAACTTCAGAGTATAGGAGAAGAAATTAAATGAATTTTTTTGTATGTCAGCGTTCTAGTGGCATTCAATTTATAATTAATGACATTAAAAGTATGATGCTGGGAGGAGTGGCCAGATAGCTCAGCAGACCAAAGCACTAGGGACTGGGGTTCGATCTCTGATGTCCCATGCTGCTCCTGCCCCTGGGGTGCACTGAGATGATGATTGAGACTGGGCAGAATGGCACATACCTAAAGTCCCAGCATTTGAGGGGCTGGAAACAAGAGGATCACTATGAGTCTAGTCCGTGCAGTGAGGTCCTATAGACCCTGTACTAAATATATATGTACATATTTACATATGTAGATATATAGTCCTGTAATTTCTTATTTGTTACTTTAAAAATGCTAATAAAAACTTGGAAAAAAATCAGAGTACTAGAAAATCTTGGAGCTGATACTAATCTTAGCAGATATCAGAATACCCTAGAAAGGCTCTGTAATTACCAAAAGGAGAAATTGATATATGACAGGAGAACCAATGAAATATAGCCACCTGCCTTATAGCAAGGTGCGGATTTTTGTTTAGACTTGATTTGTTTCTTTGTGTAGAGCTGGAAGTTGAACCCAAGGCTCGCTCTTGGCAAGCTTCCACTCAGCCACTGAGCAACAGCTTAACCATGTGACAGTGTTTGAATCAAAGGTGAATGAATCATGTTTGCACCAATGGTCCCAATAGGTGATAGTGGTACTCAGAAACTCATGCTTCCTACTGATGTAGCTGTAGCATCACAGTGTGGTAGCACAGCCTCATAATGTGATACTGGTGTAAGCAAACCTGCTGTGCAACACAGTTCTGTGTAGTACTTACCACGTGACAATAAATGTGAGTGCCTTGTGTGTGTGTTCTCACCACTGTTTTAGTGCGTACCCTGACAGCTTACTGTGAAGCAGTAAGCCATGTTGCTGTAGTAGCAACTGTGTACACCTTGTGTTCACTCTGTCTCTTGATTGTATTATAGCCTGTGGACTTGAGTTAATCTCATGTCATTTGCTCATTGTGGCCCCTGCCATCCACTGCTAAAGAAAGCGAATGACCTGGAAATGAAAGTTGACTAAAGGTAGAAAATTTGTGGTGGTTATTCCTTGCCACTCAGGCATGTCCTTTTCCACCATAGCCAGAGCTTAAAGAATGAGAACAAAGCAGGATCTGCTTCACTGAAGGCAATGAGACTAAGTCTGAGAAGGAATTTCTCCAATAGATGTTGAGAAACTGACAGTGACCTGGATTGAAGACCAGACCTGGCAACATAGCCCTCTGTACACCACACTGTGACAGCCAGAGCAGAGTTTGTGCTATTGAAAGAAAACACTTGGTCTGCAGACACTGTTGAACTTTTTGCTTCTTCTGAGTACTGTAAGCAGCTGAAGAACTATCGTGGGTTACATAGTGTGAAGCAGTAGTGAGTCCATTAGTGCTGGCATGAAGGCACCTGAAGAACTTTTGGAAGCTACATAAGCTAATTGTAGAGAAAAATTCCTGGCCAGGGAGAACTTGGCAGAGCAGTGGACTACTACATGTGGCAGTCTGTGCCCTCAAGTAAATCACTGTGATGCTTAACCCATGACAAAACCATCTTAATGTGGTATTTCTTATGGTGTGTCTGTCATTGAGACATGAGTGTAATATAGGGAGAAATGAGCACAGCTACATATGGAAACTCAATATAGTAGTACTCCAAATCAGAGGGTAAAGTGGACATTTTAATATAGCATATTGTAACAACTATCTAACCATTGGGGGAAGATAATATTAAACTGGGTGTGGTGTCACCTATAATCCCAGCATTGGGGAGACTAGAGCAGGAGGATTATTGTGAGTTTGAGTCTAGCTTGAGCTACATAGTCAGACCCTGTCTCTAAAAATAACAAAAATAATGATGTTACATCTGTGCTTAGTGCTGTTCATAAGAAAAACTACCACATGGGTCAGAGATACAGAACCCAACTCCCAAGTACCAGGGGAAAATGTGTTGATATCTCTGAATCATGATTTAGCAGTAGAAAAAAATACTGGTAATTTGTGAATAGAGTTCAGTGGTAAATATGCTTAGAATATATAAGGCCCTGGCTTAGGTTCCTAACACCAAAACAGAAAAAAATTGACTACATAAAGATTTTAACTGCATCCCCAAAACTTAGCAAAATCAAAATTTGCCACATAAGAGATAAGGGTAAATTTAGAATTGCTTTCTACTACAAAGATCTATGGGGGTAAAGGAGGGCATAAACTGAAACTAAAGAGAAAGGACCAAGAGTAATAATCACACAGATGCTTTTTAAAAGCTGAATATAAATCTGCATTACATTGTGCACACACAGCTTGGACTTTTAATGCTAGCTTCCTACTATGAAAAACTAGTGTACTTTGGGGAAATTAATTTTAGGGCTGCAGCAGTGTAAAATAAGCCTGAAATACGTTAATACACCAGAGCGTAGAGAGTACCCCAAAAAGGATGAGACTATGTGAAGAACAGCCAGTTCCAGGAGAAATGTGGCCATGTAAAGGATAGTTTGAGCCTCAAAGACAGTGACAAGTGAAGTTATTGGAGGTGGAAATTATCCACACAAATAATGAACCGTGTAGGTTGGTGGAGGGAGTGATGGCAAGATTTCCTGCTGACCAAGACAGTGCTGGAGTTGGGAAAGCGTCTGGTGTCTGTTGTGGTAACACTGCACTTGGCAAGAGGTATTTATATACTAAATTAGGATGTGGTGGATTTCAGTGAGGACAATCACATATTTTAATTATGTCCCCAAGATTGTTTATTAGCTAACAGAAAAAATGTGGTAAGTATGCAGTGGAATACTACCAGACCTTGACAGACTGATCAAAGCTACCATTACCAGTGAGGTGCAAATCAACACCTTATGCCTCTTGGTACAAACTGCTGAAGTTAGCCAGGCATGGTAGCACACGCCTGTAATTCCAGCACTCAGGAGGCTGAGGCAGGAGGATCGGTGAGAGTTCGAGACCAGCCTGGGCTACAAAACTGAGCTCAAGGCCAGCCTGAACTGTACAGCGAGACCCTGTCTCAAAAAGACCAAAAAAAAAAAAAAAAAAAAAGCTGAAGCCCTATCACCACAGGCATCTTTTGTGCAAGTATGTAACCTGCAAATAATCTTCTAAGTTGCAGAAAATTAAAAATACAGTATGTAATCATGAGCTGGAAAGATGAATTATCTTACAGGTGTTTTTTTCCTCTTTTTTTTTTTTTTTTTTTAATGCATTTTTAGCACAAGGTCTCACTATGTAGATCAGACTCATAGTGACCCTCCTGTTTTTGGCCTCCCAAGTCCTGGGATTATAGGCACGCATGCTGAGAATCAAGCCCCAAGCCACGTGCCTCCCTAAACAGGTGTTTATGTACACTGAGCTGTCTGGCCAGCCCTCCCTACAGATGTTTTTGAGTCAGTTGGAATGGATGGATGGCAAACTAGAAAAGTGTGTTAATGTTAAGTTCTTTGAAGGTGATAGCTACACTTTATGACAGTGGTTTGTTGTTCTTTTATTTGTTTGTTTTCTTTTGTGAGACAGGGTGTTGTATGAAGGTCAGGCTGGCCTTGAGCTCACTTTCGTAGCCCAGGCTGGTCTCGAACTCGCACAGATCCTCCTGCCTCAGCCTCCCAAGTGCTGGGATGACAGGCATGTGCCACCACACCTGGCCATATGACAGTGTTTTTATCCTTAGGAAATTCATTGAACTTGCACTCAGATGATTCAGAAAAACTGTACATATAGAGAACAAAGTAAATGGAGACACAGCATCTAAATCTGAACACACAGTTTATTATTGTTTCCATCATGCCTGAAGCTTCACATTTCCAAACATGCAATTAAAAAGCTAAGACTACACCGACATACCACTTTTCAAAATTGTGAACACTGGCGCGGTCTGTATTGCTGGTAAAATGCAGCTGATCTTTGGAAGTGTATCTAGTAATATCTAGGAGAAGTACCAAACAGCTCAAGTGGTCTAAATGCCAGCCTGGCAAGCCCAAGGACTGGGTTTGGTCCCCAGCCCCACATGCTGTGCCGGCCTCACCTCTGAGCCCAGAGTAAGACCCTGTGCCAAATACATAAATTTAAATTGGGGAAAGGGGAGATAGCTCAGTGTGATAAGTGATCCCTGGTACCACACAAAGAAAAAAATACACACATATCCTTCTATCCAGCAGCCCAGACTCTGAAAATGTGCCCTTCTCACAAATTATTGCAACAGATTTATAATTACAGAGCCTTGGAAACTAAATGGCCTTACATTTCCATTCTAAAACAACAGAAAAATGTAGTGTGTAGCGTTTTGTTAAGGAAAGCTGAGGATGGTCGCAACTTAGCAAGACCCTATCTTGAAATAAAAAGGTCTGGGAATGAACCCCACTGCTCCCTGGATTCAATCCTGAATACTAAAGAAAACAAAAAATGGAAGAAAAGCAAGAAAGCGTACATACACAAACTTGAGGGTCAACACACAGGATAGAACAAGTCAGCAACAAAGTTGCCCAGCTACAGGGTAGATGGTAAGGTCAGAAGAAACTAATTTCTGGTATGGCTTCAGTATCCTTTGTGATGCATGGTGATCTTCCAGATAGTCCAAGGAATGAAAATGCAATAGAGATGGAGGACACTTAACAATTGAAAACAAAAGTAAAATTCACAAAAACTGAAAGCAAAATCTGACTTATTTAATAGTAATAACACGATTGGATTAGAGGAAACAGAAATAATCCAAGTAATGCCTGAACTCTTAACACATAATCTGGGCAGAAAGGATAACAAAGCCTGAGCAGCTTTGCGTAACAGTATGCATGTAATGTTGCTTTGACCATTAAAATATATAAACAGGGCCGGCAAGATGGTTCAGCACCTGGCGTGGTGGCGCATGGCTGTAATCCCAGCACTCGGGAGCCTGAGGCAGGAGGATCAGTGTGAGTTCGAGACCAGCCTGGGCTACAAAAGTGAGCTCAACGCCAGCCTGAACTGCATAGTGAGACCCTGTCTCAAAAAGACAAAAGAAAAAGAAAAGAGAAAAGATGGTTCAGCAGTCTAAAGCGCCTGCTTAGGAAAGCTTAGGCAAACCAGGGACCGCAGCTCCATCTCTGGCAACACATGCTGTGCTAGCTCCACCCCCACGACAGGCTGAGCCAGACACAATTTTAAATAAATACATTATAAGCAGATAGTAGCCAGTCACAGTGGTACGTAACACTCTGGGAGGTTGAGCCAAGAAGATTGGAAGTTCAAGCTCATCTGGAAAAATTTAATGAGACTCTTATCTCAGAATGGGGGTGGGGTGCAGTAAGGACATACATAGCTCAGTGCAAAGGCTCCATAGTCAATCTGCAGTACAGTACAAGATAAGGATTATAGCTTTTTGTTGAGGAACAGCATACTTTGGAAAAAGACAAATGCAGGATTTGGAGAGTTAAAAAAATCAATCGAGATGGAAGTGTGAATCCTTGGTTTCCTAAAATATAAGTATATCTGTTCTTCCTCTGTCTAATGAAAGCCCACAAAGTTACTCTGATAGCAAGGAGCAGACCAAAGTCTTGTGGATTCCATGCCCAAGATATGAATTTTAGGATAAATCTGAAATGTCTTTTTATTCCAAAAAGTAATGGAATTGCTAAAAATAAAGCTGAGCACAAGGTGCAAGTCTATAATCCAGCACTTGGGAGGCTGAGGCAGGAAGGTTCCTGTGAATTTGAGGCCAGCCTATATTACAAAGTAAAACCCTATGTCAAAACCACCAAATTAGTAATTTAGAAAAGGGACATATCTGAGTGACACATGAGATGGCTTCCATGCCTGAATCTGGGACAGTTTGGGTCCCCCAAATAAGATCATACCAAGTTATAAGCCTTTGAAACATAGGTGGCCATGAGTTCATAGCCACAGATAATAGGAAAAGAGGAAAAAGTGACTCGAAGGAGAATGCTGACTGACAAATATGGCAGCAATGCTCAGGTTGTAAAAAGGTTACACGAGAGCCCTGGATGCTAAATTGGCAGTGAAGTTTTGGTGATCAGAATATTTGCATGGGTTTTTTTTTTTAAGCTTCCCCATAAATAGGGAATCAACAGCAAGGAAATACTTTCTGTGAGTACTTTGGAGAAATCAAACCTCATCTAACCAAATCACCAGTACCAGCACAGACAGATGGCCGATGCACGGCTGGCTCTGCTAACTGGGAGGAAATATCATCTAAAGATAGAGCCGCAGGTGTAGTCTTAGCCCAAGGAGGAAGTGTCAGATAAATTCACTGAAGAAATTTTCCGTGTTGGGGGCTAGGGAGATAGCTTAGTAGAATAAGTGCTTGCCTGGCAAGTGCAAGGGCTTGAGTTCTATCCCCGGTTCCACCAAAAAAAAAAAAAAAAAATTTCCGTGTTTAGCCGGGCATGGTGGCTCCCGCCTGTAATCCCAGCACTCAGGAGGCTGAGGCAGGAGGATTGGTGTGAGTTCGAGACCAGCTTGGGCTACAAAAGTGAGCTCAAGGCCAGCCTCAACTGCATAGTGAGACCCTGTCTCAAAAAGACAAAAAAAAAAAAAGAAAGAAATTTTCGGTGTTTAAAACAATGGAAATCTGCAGAAGAGACGATTTTGTTGAGGCAAGGAGGGAAGGAAAGAACGTGACTCCCATTGCTGAAGCACGGTCTGTGCAGTCACTTCCTTTGAAGAACTTGGTCTGAGAAGGGACAGGAGTTACTTCGCAGTGAAGTCTGATGCTGAACCATACTGGCAGGGCAGGGCATATCAGTCATAGAAGGCATCTTCAGTGGCGCTGAGGCATAGCTGCCACGTAATATCTGCCTTCCAAAGCAAAGCCCATCCCAGTCATGGTGAAGCCAGGATCTCAGCAGAGAGGTACTCCTCAGAGACCCCGCCTGCACTCCTGAGACTGTCAGGATCATCAGAAGCAAACCTAAAGCATCAACACCAGGAGGAGCTTTGTAACAGCTTATGTGATGAAGACATTGTGACAGTATATAACGTGGGATCTTGGACACTGAATAAAAATGAGGGAACTGTGACTAAAGTACAAACTTTAGTTCAAGGTGATGTGTTTTCCATTCGTCTGTTGTAACAAATGCACTGTTCATAATATGGTAGATAAAAGAGTGTTTGGAGCTTTGAGCTGTTTTCAGTTTTTCTGTAAGTATGGCTTATTTTTAAAAATACTCCCTTTTTGTATTAAGGGAAAGAATTACATTGTGAAAACATGGTAAGTGTTAAGACAAAGTTGCTGGGTGTGGTGGCGTATCCTTATAATCCCAGCACCCTCTGGGACTGAGGCAAAATTGCGATTACAAGCCCAGCCTAAGTGAGATCCCCTCTCAAGGGACTAGTAGTGCAGCTCAGTGCAGAGGCCCCAGATTTGATCTCCAGCGCCATAAAAGAAATACAGAGGTCAGTGAGATGGCTCAGTGGTCTAAAGCGCCTGCCGAGGAAAATTCAGGCAAGCGCTGGGACAGCTCCTCAATCCCTGGCACCACATGCTGCGCCACCCCACCCCAGGGTGGGCTGAGCCAGCCATAGCACAAATAAATGAGGTTTAAGAAAAATGAGATAAGCCGGGCGTGGTGGCGCACGCCTGTAATCCCAGCACTCGGGAGGCTGAGGCAGGAGGATCGGTGCAAGTTCGAGACCAGCCTGGGCTACAAAAGTGAGCTCAGGACCAGCCTCAACTGCATAGTGAGACCCTGTCTCAAAAAGACAAAAAAAAAGAAAAATGAGATAAGCCGGGTATGGTGGCGCAGGCCTGTAATCCCAGCACTCGGGAGGCTGAGGCAGGACGATCGGTGAGA
>PVJA010052047.1:0-12915 GCA_004027025.1 Myocastor coypus
ACACACACACACACACACACACACACACACACACACACACACACATCAACAAAGAAATAACAGAACTAAAGCAAACTTATGAAGAAATGAAAGTACAGAGTGTTCCACTAACAGTGTCAGAATACCCATTTTCAGCTGCACACAGAATGTTCTCCACAATAGACCATATACTAACATGCAGAGTATACTTAGGTAAATGCAAAGGAGTTGAAATCTCATGCATATTATCTGACCATAGTATAATGAAACTGGAAAGAACTGACAAAAGAAACAGAAAAAAGAAAGAGCAAAAACCCCATAGAAATTAACACCCTCCTGATAAATCAATGGGTCACAGATGAAATTAAAGAAGAAATTAAACAATATTTAATTCAAAATGTAGATAATAGCTGGGCGTGGTAGTGCATGCCTGTAATCCCAGCACTTGGGAGGCTGAAGCAGGAGGATTGGTGCGCGTCTGAGACCGGCCTGGGCCACAAAAGTGAGCCCAAGTCCAGCCTGAACTGCACAGTGAGACCCTGTCTCAAAAAGACAGAAAAAAAAAAAAAAAAAAAAGTAGATAATAAACATCTTATGCTGCAGCTCAATGTCCTAGTGAAAGAAAAGTAAGTCAAGCCTGAAGCCCAAAGAAGGTAGGAAATGGTGAAGATCAGAGAAGATATAAATGCAATGGAGATGAAGAAAACAATACAAAGAATTAATGAGTGCAAGAGTTGGTCCTTTGAAAGAATAAGTAAAATTAATAAAGCCCTGGCCAATCTTATCGAAAAAGGAAAGAAAAAATTCAAGTTGATACAATGAAGAATGAAAAGGATGAAATCATTACAGACCTACAGAAATTCAGAAGATTGGTACCTGTTTTCAAAATCTTTACTCGCCCAAGATGAAAAACACAGAAGAAATGACAGATACGTATGAACTACCAAAGCTGAATCAAGAAGATATAAAAATTCTTAATAATTCAATATCAGTGAATGAAGTTAAAAATGTAATAAAACCCTTACCAAAAATGAAAAGCCCAGGTCCTGATGGATTCGCAACAAAATTCTACAAGAAATTTAGAGAAGATGTAATGTTAAGTCTTCCAAAACTCTTCAATGAAATCAAAAGGGAAGCAATTCTCCCAAACTCATTCCTGGAGGCAAGTATTACCCTGATCCAAGACTGGAGAAAGACTCAACCAAAAAAGAGAACTATAGGCCAATCTACCTAATGAAAATAGATGCAAATATCTTCAATGAAATACTAGCAAACAGAAGGCAGCAAATCATCAAGAAGACTACACATTATGGCCAAAGGAGTTCATCCCAGGAATGCAAAGATGGCTCAATATCTGCAAATCCATAAATGTAGCACACCATGTCAACAGAGTCAAAGACAAAAATCACACGATTATTTCAATACATGCAGAAAAAGCTTTTGACAAAGTCCAACACTCATTCATGATAAAAAAAAAAAAAACCTTACATAAAATTGGAATAGATGGTCTTAACCTTAACCTGATGTTTTAGTTACTCTTCTCTTGTTGCTTAGATAAATACCTGACACTCCAAATGAGAGAAGGAAAGGTTTATTTAGCTCACAGTTACTGAAGGTTTTAGTCCATATTTAGCTGGTTCCAAGGCAGCGTGGCACATGGCAGAGGGCATCCTTTCCTGATGGCAGGTAAGAGCAAGAGCCCAAGAGAGAGCTAGCAGCAGCTCAAGCCACTAACTTCTCTTCCTTCTTTACATCAAAATGCAAATCACCTACTCCAGGGGAGGTGCAGCATCCATTTTTACAATAATCAGTTACAAATTCCAGAAGCTGCCCCATGACTCCATGAGGCTTTGGAGGGACACCCATATACAAACCATAATACCTGATAAAAGCCATCTATGACAAACCAACAGCCAGTATCATACTTAATGGGCAAAAATTGGAAGTTTTCACTTTAAAAGCAGGAACAAGATGAGGATATCCACCGTCTCCACTCCTATTTAATATAGTTATGAACACATTCAGTAGAGCAATAATGATTGGAAAGGAAGAAGTGAAATTATCATTATTTCCAGATGACATAATACTCTACATAGAAGACTCCCAAAACTATACCAAGAGACTTGTAGATTTAATTCAGTGGCATATCAGGATACAAAGTCAACACTCACAAAAATCAGCAGCATTTCTCTACATTAAAATACCATTATTATACCTCAAAGATCTAGAGAGAATATTCCTAAAATTTACCTAGATGGGGCCCAGCAGGATGGCTCAGTGGTCTAAAGCACCTGCTTAGGAAAGCTTAGGCGGCTGCAGGAACCACAGTTCGATCTCCAGCACCACAGGCTGTGCCAGCCCTGCCCTCAGGGCAGGCTGAGCTGGCCATAAAAATAAATAAAATAAACAAAAGTTCTGAAACAGGCCCGGCGGATGGCTCCATGGTCTAAAGTGCCTGCTTGGGAAAGCTTGGGTGGCTTCAGGGACCACAGTTCAATCCCCAGCACCACATGCTGCTTCAGCCCTGCCCTCGGGGCGGGCTGAGCCGGCCATAAAAATGAGTGAATAAACAAACAAAGGTTCTGAAACAAGAACAAAAAAATAAAATAAAAAGTTCTGAAACAAGAAAAAAATAAAATTAAATTTAAAAAATTGTAAAAAAAATTTTACCTAGAACCAGAAGAGACCTAGAATAGCAAAAGCAATTCTAAGCAACAAAGAAAAGGCAGGAGGCATCACAATCCCTCATCTGAAATTATACTACAAAGCTACTATGATAAAATCAGCATGGTACCAGAAGAGAAAATAGGTAGAAATCTTAAGGACATAGGTAGAGACCTGATGTATATGTGCTGCCAAAGCTAGCACAGGTAGAGACCTTATGAACAAAAAAACCAAACTGCAGAGGAAATACTTCAAAAAATCAACAATTGGGATCTCATATTTTTGAAAATTATCTGTGCTTCAAAAGAAATCCCCTACAGAGTAAAAAGAAAATCTATGAATTGCGAAAAATTATAGCTGACTGTCCTAAAAACAAAGAACTTCTATGTATAACATATAAAGAATTTTCAAAAATGAGGCCTCCAAAATTCAAAGATTCAAGGGCCAGCAAGATAGCTCAGCAGACTAAGCACCTGCTCAGGCAAGTGCAAGGTCTGCAGTTAGATCTCTGGCACCATATGCCTCACTGGCCTCATTCTGGGTGCACTGAGCCAAAACCAAGTCTGGCTGTGATGGTGCACCCCTGTAATCCCAGCACTGGGAAGGCTGAAAACAGGAGGATCACTACCAGTCCAAGCTGCATAGTGAGACCCTGTACAAAATACATTAAAAAAAATTCAAAGACTCGATCCAAATATGGGCATCTGAGAGGAATACACTCTTCACAAATCAAGAAATACAAATGGCAAATAAATATATGAAAAGATGTTCAACATCGTTGGTCATTCGAAAGATGTGAGTTAAAGCAATGCTAAGATTCTATCTAATACCAAGAATGGCTACCATCAAGATGCCAACCAATAACAAATGCTGGAGAGGCTATAGGGAAAAATTGTTGGTAGGAGTGGAGACCAGTAAAAACACTATGGAAATGAGTGTGGAGATTCCTCTAAATGCTAGGATTGTATGTCCCAGTCAAGACAGCTATTGCCCACTTGGACATTTTGTGAAAATAACTGAAAACATTATACCACAGTGATATATGTACACTCATTTTTATAGCAGTGCAATTTATCATAACTAAATCTTGGAAACAACCCAAATGCCCCTCAACAGAGGAACAGATAAAAAAGATGTGGTATTTTTACACAATAGAGTACTACTCAGCTACAATAAAAAAAAATTTGGTGGGCTGGCCAAATAGCTCAGCAGATTAAAGAAAGCACCTGCAAGCAGGCGCAGGCAAAGGGGCCAGGAGTTCAATCCCCAGGCCTGCGTGTTGATCCCACCCCCAGGATATGCTGAGATGGCAATTGAGACTAGGCATGGTGGCGCATGCCTGTAATCCCAGCTCTTGGGAGGCTGTAAACAGGCAGATCACTACAAGTCTGATTTAGTAGTGAGATGCTGAACACCCTGTAGACCCTTCCTTAAAATAAATTAAATTAAATTAAAGTAAAGTGAAAGCATTCAGTTTAAAAAAAATGAACTTGAGGCTTTTGTAGGTAAATGGATGTAATTAGTAAGTGTACTGGAAAGAGATATAAATCAGATCTGTATGTGCAAACATCACATTGTCTTGCTAGCATGAGACCTGAAAGAACAAATAAAATCTGAAAAGTACAATAGATACTGTGAAAGGGAAAAAATCTGTTCAATGGGAAGGAAAGACTGGAATGAGAAAATGGACAAAATAAGGAAAAAAGATATATTCATGTACATATTCAGGACAGTTTTTTCATTGTTTTGTTTTTTCTTCTCCTTCTAAATTTCTTGTAACTTTTTTGTAAATCATTTTTGCAGGCTTATATCAGGTAACCTAAACAACTAATTTTCAGATGACATTATTGAATACAACGGCCATTGTTGAATTCCTAATACTTCTTTAATGGAATTTGTATTTTTTTTCTTTTTCTTCTTTCTTTTTTTCTTCATTTTGTACTCTTTAAAAATAAAAAAAGGGAGGGGCCCAACGGGATGGCTCAGTGGTCTAAAGCGCCTGCTTGGGAAAGCTTGGGTGGCTTCAGGGACCGCGGTTCGATCCCCGGCACCACATGCTGCCCCAGCTCTGCCCTCAGGGAGCGGGCTGAGCCAGCCATAAAAATGAGTGAATAAGCAAATAAAGGTTATGAAACAAGAAAAGCATAAATAAATAAAATTAAAAATTCTTAAAAAAAATAAAAATAGGAGCTGGGGAGATGGCTCCGAGGCACAAGTGCCTGCTGGGCAAGTGCAAGGTCGTGAGTTTGAACCCCGGTCCCACAAAAAATAAATAAATAAATAAATAAAATAAAAATAAAAATAAAAAAAGGGAGCCGGGTGTGGTGGTGCATGCCTGTAATCCCAGCACTTGGGAGGCTGAGGCAGGAGGATTGGTGCAAGTTCGAGACCAGCCTGGGCCACAAAAGTGAGCCCAAGGCCAGCTTGAACTGCATAGTGAGACCCTGTCTCAAAAAAAAGAAAAAAAGGATAATAAATAAATAAATAAATAAAATTCAAAAAGGGCCCGGCAGGATGGCTCAGTGGTCTAAAGCACTTGCTTAGGAAAGCTTAGGCCGCTGCAGGGACCGCAGTTCGATCCCTGGCACCACATGCTGTGCCAGCCCTGCCCTCAGGGCAGGCTGAGCCGGCCATAAAAATAAATAAAATAAAAAATAAAATAAAATAAATAAAAAAGAAAGAATCGTGCACAGAGAATTCTCTTTTGGGAAACTATTTAAGCATTTAATGTTGGAATGGTAGCTGCAAACATCAGCTTTTCAACAGTCTTAAGTAGTTCAGTTCTCTGGCTTGGGGGGGAGGGAAAAAATTCATCTTTCAAATATATATGAAACAAAGTCTCTGTCTGCCAGCACTGTAGTCATAATGTGCAACGGCACATACTTGTAGCTAGGTTCACACAGTAAACCATAGAAACACACTGGCTCTGATGGCTACCTGCGGCTGACCAGCAGTCTGGACCAGTGTTTACTTAGGAGAGCCACCAGGGGCTTCTTCTGTCAGCAGGACTTTAGAGATGCTTACCGTGTGCCCACAGTCTAGGAAGGACAAGCCCAGTGCAATCAAACACTGCCAACCCTGCAAGATAAAACATGGTTATCAGTTACCAGGCTCCACAAAGAGCCCCTCGCCCACAGTGACTACTCACACAGTGTCACTCGGACACAAACCTGCTCCCTTCCTTATGCACCCAGCTTTACAGGCCTTCCATGCAGGGCTGCCCAAGACATGCTCCTGACATCTGTCCCTTTAAAACATCCTGCTGCCTTCAATAAGGTGCTCCTATGTGGGATTCAATACTGTTTTTTCTGCTCATTTTGTGTTGGTTCTTTGGCTTGTTTCTTTTATCCAGCTGGGAGTTTCCTACTACCCAATTCCTTTACCTCACCTCATCCCATCATAAGGAATGGGGAGGGTGACTGAGAGATGAATAAGACGGGTGCTGTCTCCAAGCTGCTCTGTGAGGTTGTTTTGGAGCTAAATGGCAGCCATCCACTATACTATCAAAGCCCTCACTCTTAAAGAGGGACTTCAATAATCTCTAATGTTCAAGTATCACTGAGAATAACTTGGCACCTTTGTGCGCAATTTGCAAGAAGGGAAGATCCCCTTCACTTCTAAGTGAATTTTTTTTTTTTTTTTGTCTTTTTGAGACAGGGTCTCACTATGCAGTTCAGGCTGGCCTTGAGCTCACTTTTGTAGCCCAGGCTGGTCTTGAACTCACATTGATCCTCCTGCCTCAGCCTCCCAAGTGCTGGGATCATAGGCGTGCGCCACCACACCCGGCCTCTAAGTGAATTTTTAATATATCTCCTGTTAAGGATATATTCATTTATTGGACTTCTAGGCCTTTGGGTCAGTATAGTTTTTGGACAGCAGAGGACTATTGCAAAGGGAAGGAGAAAGATGCCAATGCAGGATACACTTCTTCAATATTTATTAAAGGAATTTTCACAATCAAATAGCCAATCTGAGACAGTCACTGGCACGGGACCTAGGTAAGTATTCTAGAGATCAACAACAGATTTTCAGCATCTGTCTTTAACCATTTCTATACCAAAACTTGCATACATTCTGCTGGCCCATATCCCCAACCATCATGTTTTCTGCAGAAACCTGTGCAGGAGAGGAAATTGCTGTTGCTCTGCCTATTTTTCACTAATGTTAAGATAGCAATGGTAGGGGCCTGGCAGGATGGCTCAGTGGTCTAAAGCCCCTGCTTGGGAGGGCTTGGGCGGCTTCAGGGACCGCGGTTCGATCCCCGGCACCACACGCTGTGCCAGCCCTGCCCTCAGGGTGGGCTGAGCTGGCCATAAAAATGAGTGAATAAACAAACAAAGGTTCTGAAACAAGAAAACAATAAATAAATAAATTAATTAAAAATTCTTTTAAAAAAAGATAGCAATGGTAAAGAATATTGGGAAGACAGAGAGGAATAGATTTACTTATTTATTTATTTTAGGGAAGGGTCTACAGGATGTTCAGGGTCTCACTACTAGATCAAACTCATAGTGATCTGCCTGTTTACAGCCTCCCAAGAGTGTGCCACAATGCCCAGTCTCAATTGCTGTCTCAACACACCCAGAGGGCAGGGACCTGAGGATCAAGTTCCTGACCCCTGTGCCTGCTTGCAGGTGCTTTAATCCGCTGAGCTATTTGGTTGGTTGTAGAGAGGAGCAGATTTAAAAGCCCACTTTCTACTGTTAAGAAAACTATTACTAGACATTTATAAAACATAGACTTTAATTTTTTAAAGATTTTTTTATTTATTTCTCTTAAACCTCACTTATTTGTTTGTGTTATGGCTGGCTCAGCCCACCCTGGGGTGGGGGTGCACAGCATGTGGTGCCAGGGATCGAGGAGCGGTTGCAGCGCTTGCCTTAAGTTTCTTCCACAGGCACTTTAGACCACTGAACCACCTCGCTGGCCCCAGACTTTAATTTTTTTTTAATAATATATGTATAAATAATTTATTCTTCTTTTTGTATGTGACTATATGGTAGAGCTGATCCAGGATGTGAGTCTACCTGTGTCCTACCTATAGCTGTGAGGCACATTGCACAGTTCCTTTATCCAAACCTGTCCTATCAGTACCAGTATCCACCCTCTAGATTACTTTCTTTCAATTCTTTGAACATGCTACATTCTCAAGTGACAGAAACAGAAAAATGACACGTCTTGAGAACCATGAAATTTATGGTTAGAGTTATAAACAGCTGACAAGTCCATAAGAATTGCTTCAATCAGCAGGAGGGAGACTGCAATGTGCTACTTTTGCTTCCACTCATTTCTTAACATCAGTTGGTCTTGCCTCTACCAGCCAAGGTGCCCATGACCCTATACTCTCCACACTGGACTCACCAAGTGCAACATAAAGCCCAGCGGGAGCGCACTGCCCAAACAGCCATCACATACAACTCCACAGGCCCTTGTTCCTGACATAGAGCATCCCAAAGTACACGTTGGAGGAACACGTGATAAAGACCAAAATCCATCGGCAATCTTCCAGATCCTGTACAAGAATTCACACAGTCCCTGGCCACACATAATAAAGAAAACAGTACAGGAAAATAGGACAGGTGCTAAAGGCCTTGCAAGTGAGCTGAAAATGGTTCTTACTATTTACTGGATTAGAGGTGCCAAAGTTAGACCAAAAAAGGGGGAAAATAGGGCATGGTGGGACATGCTTATAATCCCAGCTACCTAGAAGGCTGAAGCAGGAAGACAGAAAGTTCAAGACCTGCCTGGGCCACTTAGGGAAACCCTGTGTTGAAATGAAATAAAAAAAATGGTAGGGAGATAGTGCACTGTGATGGCCCTGGATTCAATTCTAGGTAAAGAGAGAGAGAGAGAGAGAGAGAGAAAGGGAGAAAGAGAGAGAGAGAGAGAAGGAAGAAAGAAAACACTGTCAAATAATCCATATATATATATATATATATATATATATAGAGAGAGAGAGAGAGAGAGAGACAGACAGACAGACACACAGATGGATAGAGACAGAGGCAAAGAGGGTCATCAAGAATTTTGGAATGGCTGGTATGTAACCATGTCTTCCATTCAGTTTCTGTCACTTATATTCAATACAAAATGCTTGTTCCACCTTTGTATGTGAGGGGTATTTCAAGGAGAAAGACATGGTCTGATCTGAAGTAAATCATAAAAATCCAGGGAATATGCCAAGGGGACCAACTTGGGAGGCACGATGAATGGCCTGAACATGCTTATCCTCAGCAGGTGCTCACAGCACCTTTTTCTTTAGAAAAACTGCCTGCATAGGGACTGCTGCTATTTTTACAGCCATCACCTAGAACCCAGAGCAGTATCAGAGCAGCTTTTGCTTCAGAGGAAAGGGCCAGGCAAGAAGAGCACCTCACAGTGCATACATAAATCTTCTGTAAGGTGGAGGTTGGAGAGGAATTTGGGTGCGGCTGTGACATGTCAGAGTCTGGGAGCAGTGTTGTGTGTGGCCATCCTCTGTAGTGTTTCTGTATCCCCAGGTCTCCAAAACCCGTTGCCAAGTCAGAGTGCATGTAACAATACTTAAGATTGGGGAATTTTTAGGATGACAGGTGGTGAAGCCCTTAAGAAGGCCCAAACATGAGAGGTTACTCAGATTGAGGAGCCTCAGCAGAAGCACAGCCAGGAGTCAGAGGTCTTGCCAGTGTGAAATACATGGTGACCAAGGCTGCAGAGGCAGTTGGAATTGGGAGGACACAGAATCTCACATATCAAAACAAAATCTCTCCTCATCCCAGTCTCTATCTTCTGTTGGCCAACTTCTCCCAACTGATCCTTATCTCAGATGACACAACTGGCAAGCAGGCAGGTAGAACTTGTCATACAGGAAACAGGGGGCAACAAAGAATTAAATAGATGTCAAGTTACCTGCCCAACAGCAGGAGGCAACCTTGGGTCTGAGGCCTACTCTAGCTGGAGACTAAACTTTCAGAATATGAATATGAGATATGTAACAAAAATAAGGAAGTCATAATCCTCTGTGTGTGTGTGTGTGTGTGTGTGTGTGTGTGTGTGTGTTGGTATTAGGGATTTAACCTAAGGCCTTCACATGAGCTAAACCCCTAACCCTTTTGTGTGTGTGTGTATAGGCAAAAATAATTTATTTACAACTATATCTGAGGACTTCAAAACAATTCCATCAGTAACTGGCAGCTGAAGAAGACCCAAAAACCTGTAGTTATAATTAAAATTGATATCATATCTTAAGAAGATTTTTTTTTTCTTGTGGCTGGCTCAGCCTCCCCTGGGGGTGGTGCCGGCACAGCAAGTGGTGCCAGGGATTGAACCGCGGTCCTTGAGGTTGCCTAAGCTTGCCTAAGCAGGTGCTTTACACCCCGGGGCCATCTCACCAGCCCCACTTAAGAGGATACTGCATAAAGCTTCATCACATGTGTTCTCAATGTCACAAGAAGTATTTACCCTCAGACCATTTTCAGAGCAACAATGAAGAACATAATGTCTTCTAGGAATGGAGACCATGCAAAACAAGCCCTTACATGATACTGGAATAAAATTAGACACAAATCACAAAAACACATCTAGAGTACTCCTAAGAATTAGAGATGAAACTACAAAATTTTAAATGATATGTTTCAATGGGCCTGGCAGGATGGCTCAGCGGTCTAAAGTGCCTGCTTGGGAAAGCTTGGGTGGCTTCAGGAACCGCGGTTCTATTCCCCGGCACCACATGCTGCGCCAGCCTTGCCGTTGGGGCAGGCTGAGCTGGCCATAAAAAAGAGTGAATAAATGAACAAAGGTTCTGAAACAAGAAAATAAATAAATAAATAAAAATTCTTAAAAAAAAAAAATAAATGATATGTTTCAAATGAAAAGTTTGATTAATAAGGACTTAATAATGTATAAAAGTGAATATATATTTTATAATTATTTCAGAGAACCAGAAAGGAGTATGTCAAAAGAAATTAAGAACAGTGAATGAATATTGGAGAAGAACAAAGATATCAATTAGAGAAAACAACGGCAATATAAAATGAAAATAACTCCACAGATAATAGGATATGTCATTGCTCAACATTTATGCAGACTATAAATGACAATAGAGAAGAAATTATTAACCATATAAACAGTATTATTGAAAATTTAATCTAATCCATTACAAGAATTTTATTTATTATTATTATTATTATTATTATTATTATTTTTTTTTTTTTTTTGTCTTTTTGAGACAGGGTCTCACTATGCAGTTCTGGCTGGTCTTGAGCTCACTTTTGTAGCCCACACTGGTCCCAAACTCGCATCGATCCTCCTGCCTCAGCCTCTGGAGTGCTGGGATTACAGGCATGCGCCACCACACCCGGCCTCATTACAAGAATTTTAGACAAAAATTCTAAAATTATATCAATGGATATAGACAAAACACAAGGGAAAAAAACAGTGGGATGAGATTAAGATTGGAACACAAAAAATGGTCTGCACTTACAGATACCATCAAATTATATGTTGGGAAAATTAAAATGGCAACAAGTAATTAATAAAAGATATAGTACTAGAGTATATCCCTAGTTAAAACTTTAGAAAATTTCCATGTAAATATGTATCAAGTATAGCCAAGTGGATTGGAAATTATAAACACTATACTATGTGAAACCCACAGTGACACATTTTCACAAGTGTTAAAACCACATATGAAAGAGTTGCAATAAGCATAAGATAAAGCCATAAAATATATTACATTGATGACTAAAGAAATTAAACTGCTCTACACATTAGCAAAACACAATAAAGTACATATATTTAAAAATTATATGAAGGGGCTGGGGAGATAGCTCCATGGCAAAAGTGCCTGCCTGGCAACTGCAAGATTGTGAGTTCAAACCCCAGTCCCACAAAAAATAAATAAATAAAATAAAACAGAACCTAATCTAACCTAAATAAATAAATAAAAATTATATGAAAAATTTGTATAAGTGTACAAATGTTGACTTTCTTTTTTAAATAATTTTTTATTTATTTATGTTTTCTTGTTTCAGAACTTTTGTTTGTTTGTTTATTTATTTTTATGGCCAGCTCAGCCTGCTCTCAGGGCAGGGCTGGCACAGCATGTGGTGCCTGGGAATGAACTGTGCTCCCTGCAGCCGCCCAAGCTTTCTTAAGCAGGCACTTTAGACCACTGAGCCATCCTACCGGGCCCCAATGTTGACTTTTATTAATCATCTTCAGACCAGTATTTTTCTTATTCTATTAAGAATCCTAGCCGGGCGTGGTGGCGCACGCCTGTAATCCCAGCACTCGGGAGGCTGAGGCAGGAGGATCGGTGCAAGTTCGAGACCAGCCTGAGCTACAAAAGTGAGCTCAAGGCCAGCCTGAACTGCATAGCAAAGCAAGACCCTGTCTCAAAAAGACAAAAAAAAAAAAAAAAAAAAAAAAAAAAAAAAAAAAAAAAAAAAAAAAAAAAATCCTAATTCTTTATCACTTACAGAAAAATATCAACAGTAACATTTTTAATCACATAATAGAAAAAAATAAACAAAAATCAACTTAAAATTATCCAAGCTCAAGGGCAGCAGAGGAGGGCAGTGGAGAAACGGCTAACACAGTAACTTCCCTACAATGCTGCGTCAATCAGGCCGTCCAACAGAAATCTTGAGTGATTACTCCAGCATCATAATAATAAGTTAGCCTCGGTTAACTCATTCTGATTCCAAATGTTGAAATCAAATAAAATTCTGCTTGATGGGATGGTTAAGGGCTGAAGAGCTTCCAGCACTCCATCCTGTGCTCACTTTGCAGATCATTATTGGAAACTGGGGAAAGGTAGCGGAGGGAATCACAGTCTGTGTCCTCATCTCCATCACAAGTCTGTGGATCTTTACACCATTTATGATAAATGCAAAGCAAGTAATATTTCTTTCTTTTTGCAGATGTAACCAATTCTATGCTCAGTTTTAAACTAAAAAAGCCACAATCTTATAGTGAAAATTCAAACAGCAATTATTAAGTCCTTCAGGTATTTGTATTTTAAAAATTAAGTTTATTGGCACAATGTTAGATACACAAAATGAGTGCATTCATCATAGGGAATTTGTACCTGTACACAATATATCTTTTATAAAAACTATTTTTTTATTTATTTGTTTGATACAGGGTCTTGCTACACAGCACACAGTGTGCCCAGGGTACTAGGGATGGCATGGCATGCAATGCTGGGGATCAAACCTGGGTTCCTGCACTTGTCAAGCAGGTGCTTAGACTGCCAAGCTATTTATTTATTTATTTATAAAATTTTTTTTT
>PVJA010052048.1:0-12565 GCA_004027025.1 Myocastor coypus
CTGGAGAACATATAACGGGTTCCCCTCCTCTTGACCTTTGTGTTAGTCATTTTGACAAATTACTGGAAGATGGCGGTTCCAGCCGGCCGAAAGGCTATAATATGTTTAATATCAGGTGTGGTGGCACATGCCTGCAATCCCAGCACTCAGGGGGATAAAGCAGGAGTCCCATGAGGTTTTTTTTTTGTTTTTTTTTTTTTTTTTTGTCTTTTTGAGACAGGGTCTCACTATGCAGGTCAGGCTGGCCTTGAGCTCACTTTTGTAGCCCAGGCTGGTCTCGAACTCACACTGATCCTCCTGCCTCAGCCTCCCAAGTGCTGGGATTACAGGCATATGCCACCACACCCAGCAAGTCCCATGAGTTTTAACACAGCCTGAGCTACATACTACATAGTGAGTTCAAGGAAGCCTGAACTACATAGGAAGACACCATAAAAAAAAAATTCAATCCACTTTTGGTACAATCTGTCAACATGAAACCTGTGGATACAGGGGCTAATTGTATTACATTACTTATCTTGAGCACCATGCAAGATCAATTTAGGCATTCATATTATGTAGACATGAGTAAATTATCTTATGGTTTTCACTAAGGGTCAGCGAAAGATGGAAGGCATTCTAAAAGGCATTTCATCACAACACATCCTTATCCTGACAATGCAACATTTTTTAAACATTATACTATTCATTGATCGCACTTAACACAAACATGATTAATTCTTTAATGTTTTCTGATGCCAAATCATTTGTCTATTTCTCGCCTTTTTTTTTTTTTTTTTCTTGGTACCAGGGATCAAACTCAGGACCTTGGGCTGCCAGGTCTTTGCATTTTTCAAATAATTTTTTATCACTGATTTGTCTGAACCAGGATCCAACAAGGACTTCACACTACATTTGGTTGTGATCTCTCCTTAATCTATGTTATCTATAATAATTGGCCCTTCCTTTACTGTTAATTTGGCTAAAGAATACTGGGCATTTCTTGGGGAAAGCTGGTCATTATACCTGTAGAATGCCATATATTTTGGATGTAACTGACTATATCCTCGATATTTAAGTCACTCTTCTAGCCCTTAGTTTTCCTGTAAGCTAATAACAATTCTAAAGACTTGAAATAAAAAAGAAATTATGATGTAGTATATAGATGTATCAACTTCTCACAAACATTGTCACTACATATATGTACTAATGAAGTAAAATTTTAAAAAATGAAAACCTGAAACAACCAAAAGAAGCACTAAAATAAGAGGTTCCATTTGACCCAGATATTGATTTTCTTGGCATTTTCCTGAAAGAGTTAGAAGCATCATGCCACAGTGACATACACACCCATGTTTATAGCAGCAAAATTTATAACAGCTAAATTTTGTAAATAGTCCAAGTACACTTATCAGATGAACACATCAAGAAAACGTAAGTTTCATATACAGTGGTGTAAAACTATGCCATAAAGAAGATAAACGAGACATTTTTAGGTAAATGGATGCACCGTGAGACGATATTTTTAAGTGAAATAAATTGGACACACATGTTCCAATATCACATGGTTTCTCTGGGATGAGAATCTGAATGTGTAAATAGGGACCAAAATAGATAAGAGATATTGGGAAATAGGGAGAAAATACTCAAATGGGAAGGATAACAACAGAGGGTAGAAGCAAAAATAAAGGAAGGGGAAAGGATAAAAATGACAGCATACCATTTCCATGCAAGTCTACACAGCCCCTAATTCTAGTTAATATTGCAACTTCACCATTCATGACTTTAACAACATCATGATTCTTAGAATGGGTAAAGAGTTTTGCATGGGTAAAGAGTTTTGCAGAAAAGTCTGTTTTATATACTAATCACCCTATGAATATATGTGATTGGTCATGAGTATATCTTATCTTGAAAAGAAAGCAAGAAACAATGTAAAATGTAAAATAATTATCCTGAGTCACATGTGTCAACTGTTGTTGAATCCTTATTATCAGCAAGGTACTATGCTAAATAGCATACTCAATTATAAATCAAAACTAATCCCCTACCAAGGAAAAGGGAGAAATATTCACAAATATAGTTATCAAAATAGATGGCTATAAGTATAATATAAACAACACCAACTGGCCACCAAGTGATGAAGAGTTAATTCAAATTCAAAAGTCACGCTAAAGGTGGTGGTACTGGAGTCTAGCCTGGAAATATTTGAAAGAGATTGTAGAATAATAAAGAAAACTAAATGCATAAGAATGCTCTGGGTGTCTGATCCAACCAGGCTCTAAGCTTAAAATTGTGCAGTACTACAAAAGCTCTTAAGACACAATTCATCTTCAAAGAGCACCAAATGTAGTAGTGAAGGTGAATGCATAAATATCTACAATATCAAATGTCCTACAACCATTGTCACATGTAGACTGCCCCAAAGGAGCTCAAATAAAAGAGAAAATCATATTCAAGTGGGGAAATTTGGGGGATAAGAGGAAAAGGTAAGATTTGAAGTGATCTTGTAAGACTGGAAGTGAGAGCAAAAAAAAAATGAACAAAACAAAATGGAATGAAAAGGAACATAAGTTTATGAAATCCAAGTAAGTTTGTAAGAAAAAGATAAAATGAGAGATGTTAGAAATAGAGGTTGCAACAGACTAACTGATCAAACCAAACGCTCTTCCTGAAGTTGCCAGTGTGGGAAGCCACTGAATCTTTCTGAATAACAAGTGGTATCATACATCCTTTGTCTTGGAGAAGTTCTTCTGTAATCAGTACAGGAAGAAGTAAAGGCGAAGGACATAATTGGGGTTTACTGTTTGCTCGGATAAAAAGTAACATGAGTTTAAAATACAGCAGGGAAGAGAACAACAGAAAGGAAGCAATAAATGCAAAAGATACTGCAAGAAGCTAGGAGTGGTGGCACCTGCCTATAAGCCTAGTATTCTGGGAAGCTGAGGCAGGAGGATCACAAGTTTAAGCCCAGCTTAGACAAGTTTGCAACTTACCAAAACCCTGTATTAAAATAAAAAAGAAGGGCCAATCACATAGCTCAGTGGACTAAAGGGCCTGCTTAGGCAGAGCGCAGCAGGTGAGTTTTGATCCCCAGCATGCTGTGTCAGCTCCAGTGTCAGCCCCATCTCTTTGGCACACCGACACAGCAAATGAAACTGGGCATTGTGGTACACAGCTATAATCCCAGTACCTGAGATGCTGAAAACTGGAGAATCACTATAAGTCCACACTAATAGACCCTGTATTAAATACTAAAAATGTAATAAAGAACTGGAAATGTAGTTCAATGTGAAGGCTTTTGATCCAAGCCAGTATTTTTTTTTTCTTTCGCATTTTAGTACAGGGTCTACTTGTATGTAGATCAGACTCAAAGTGATTCTCCTGTGTTCAGCCTCCCAAAGTGGTGGGATTACAGGTTTGCACCACCTCGCCCAATCTGAAATGCCATCTCAGCACACCCCTAGGGGTGGGGCCAGCATGATACTCTGAGTATCCAACCCTTGGTTATTGCACCTGCTCAAGCAGGCACTTTAATCTGCTGAGCTATTTGGCTTGCCCTTAAGCCAGTATTCTTTTTTAACCCCCAGTATTGAAAAAAAAGATACTACTAGAAGTAAACCTATTAACACTTTATTATTTATTAAATGTGAAGGATTGAGAAAGAAGGGAAGAACGGAAGGATACCAGGAGGGGAAGAAGTACACATGAAGGAAGAAAGATAGGGGAAATGAGCAGAAAGGCTCTCTTTGAGGTCTTCTGTCTGGCTGACTGGCACACTAGCAATACCGTGAATGAAAATAAGGAAGTCAGTGAGACATGGGGGAAATGCTGAGCTTAGTTTGCAAAGTAAAAGCAAAAGAAATGACTAAATGTCAAAATGAATCCAATGCTGCAACCCCAGCTGTATATAAAGCCTGCTACATATCTTAAGATGAAAGTCCTCATGGGGGAGTTCTCTTCAAACAGCCCAGTAAGAGGCTATAAAGGCAAATTCCACATATCACAGTGAATCCCAGGTATACATATAATAAACGTGCTATTCCCAAAGAAAGCAAAGAAACTGAAACCAAAGAAATAGGCCCTGATATAGTATTTATCAGGTTGGGTTTGCAAATGACTCCATACATTTTAATAGAGTCAAGCCAAGTTCCACATATGAATAGAACAGTAGTTTTTAACAGTGTGCCTCTCTCTCTCTCTCTCTCTCTCTCTCTCTCTCTCTCTCCCTCTCTCTCTCTCTCTCTCCCTCTCTCACCCCCTCTCTCCCTCTCCCTCTCTTTCAGAAAAATAAACACATAATCATAGAGTAAAACATAAAACCGGGGGAGAGCATCCAGGGAAATGTATGGTAACACAGACCTGTGATGGCACTGAAGCATGTCAAGATTTAACACCATGAAACCCTGCCTAGAGAGAAAGACAGTGCCCTAAAAACTGGGGATCAGAGCAAGGCAACACTGAGTCATAGGCAGGGAGGTGGGAAGATGACAAAGACAGCAGAGCCAAGACAGAACTAAAATTCAGTCCCAGCTGCCAAATCTCCTTGTGTGCTAAATAGGAAAAGGAGCAGCTGCCAAATTGTTCAAGTCTCCAGCCTCCAGCAGGACACTCTTTATTCAGGAATCCATGGTTTCAGGAGTTTGTCTTGGAAACTGTCATACCACTAGACTCAGAGCCCAGATACAAAACCAGTGCCCAACACATTTAACTGGAGCAGAACAGAACATGGAGACAGCCCTTAGGGAAGTAAAGGAGCCACAAAAGAAACTGAAACATTAAGTCCAAAAAAACTCAAATCAGGGAAACAACTACTAGGAAGCATTCTTAGAAGCATGGTGTCTGTGACTACTGAAATAAAGTCATACACTTTCTTTAATTGCCACTCTTCCCTACAGAATAGGAATTTTTTTTTTTTTGCACATATGTAGACTTTTTTAAAAGTGCTGATGCTGAAAAAATAATGCAACTCCCATCTGAAGAAATCTAAGGAGGAGAGCTTCTTCAAAGAACAACTCTGCCTTTCAATTTTAAAAACAAACTTCTAAAAAAACCTTCTAAGCACTTGCTTAGGCAAGTTCAGGGACTGCAGTTCGATCCCTGGAACCACATCCCACGCCGGCCCAACTCCTGGGCATGCTGAACCAGCAACCAGGTCTGGGCATGGTGGCACCCAACTGTAGTCCCAGTGCTGCGAAGGCTGAAAACAGAAGGACCACTATGAATTCGAGCTGTGTAGTGAGATCCTGCACAAAATACAAAAACAAAAAACTTCTCTGCCACAGACCCACTGCTGCAAAAACTGAGCGAGCAGTGCCAACTGGCCACTTCCTCATATGCAACTTGTGTACAATCCAAAGCTTAAGAGAGCAAGGGAAATGAACCGCAATGAGTCACAACAGAGATCCCATTCTCAAAGACAGAAAGACAGGGACTGCATGAGACAAGATTTATGATAGGTAGGCCATTTCTTCTGCAAAAAGGACAGGTATACCACCTAGATACAAAGAAAGCCCTAACAGAGAAGTGGTCTAGAGGTGTCACAACCAGGAAGTAAGAGAGGAGGAAATGAGAAAATGAGATACTGAATGAAAACTATACCAGAAGACCTGGTTTGAGACTTCAAGTCTCAAGTTTCTTCACTGCATAACTCTACATTGTCAAACATTCAGCTTCTCTATATGTACAACAGGTTGATGATGATAATCTCATCTATTTCAAAGAATTGGCGGAGCTATTATAGAAAACAGAACAGTGATTCCTCACAAAACTAAAAATACACAAGCATAATGGCATACACCCATAATCCCAGACTTGAAACTATCATGGGCAATCTAAGGATTTAATAAGACACTGAGGGGAGAGAGGTAGAGAGAAGAGGGGGAGGGAGGCAGGCAGGCAAAGAAGGGGGAAGGGCTTGGGAAGTAGCTCAGTGTGAAGATTTCCATTTAATCCCAGTGCAGAAAAAAAAAGAAAAACAGAAACTGTAATCCACCAATAACATTGCTAGTAATACAGTAAAAGGAATTCAAAATAAGATCTCCCACATTCATCCCAGTATTATTTATAGTAGCCAAAAGATATAACCAAAAAAAGTCCATTGGCAGATGAATGAATAGATAAAATGCAGGACATACACATAGCTCCTTAAAAAAGAGAAATTCAGATACACACTACAGTACAGACCATCCTTGAAGCCATTATGTTAAGTGACATAAATCAGTTACAGGACAAATATTGTATAGTTTTATTCATATAAAGTAATTAAAATAGTGAAAAATAGAAACAGAAAGCACAAAGGTAGTCGTCAAGGGGGGGGCAAGGAAGAATAAGTGAGTATAGAGTTTTAGTGTTGCAAGATGAAAGTGTTTGTAAAACAGAGTTCAAGGCCAGTCAGCACTACACAGTAAGACTTTGTCTCAAGGAGAACATATGAGAGGTGAGGTGGGTGTTTGCTGATCTGTTGCATAACACTACAAGAAGAAGAAGGTACTTAATACTACTGAACACTGCTTAAAACTGCTGAGATAATAAATGTGTCATGTATATTTTACTAGTCTTTTTTGGGGTGTGTATGTGGAATTGAATTCAGGATCTCCCTTTTGCAAGCAAGTGCTGTGCCACTGTACTAGATGCCCGGCTTTATCTTAGTCTTTAATAGGAAATGGTCTAAAATACAAATATGGCCATAAAATTCATGCATATCTTTACTTAGAAATAACAAAGCCCTACGTACATATACAACACTTGCTTGCTCATCCCCTCCGTATGCCATTCAACAGTCTCTGCACTGTGCTTTACTCTCCCTTTCACACAGCTACACTCCCACACTATCACTGAGGTCAGACCTTTGCACACTTGGAACTCCTAAATGTCAGTAGAGAACGACAGAGGGGCCCGAGTCCTACCTGGTTGGAAGAAACAGCTGTAGGATAAATGACCACTGCCTTAATGAGGCTTGAGTGGCGGGAGAGTTTTCAGAGAAAGCAGGCAACCTGAGCTGAGTGAAAAGGAAAGAGAGCATCCACAATTTCCATTTTTAACCCTTAACTCACTTTACAGATATCTTTAACCCAGAGGATTTTTCTTAAACTTTTGGAATGTAGCCTGCAAAGGGAAGCAAGCAAATATTATACACTAAGCAATGGTCCAATAATAACTAAAGACAAGTCATCACTGGGCACCAGAAGACAAAATGGCTCTAAAGGACATTATGGGTTCAATTTAAATATGAACTTTAGAAAACAATACTTCGGCTGTGCTAAACTGCTGGATTTTTATAGTTGTGCTTGGGAATTCAACAATTTCTCTTATTCTTCGGAAATGAATACTGAAGGATTCAGAGGAAAGGGACTTGATATATGCAACTTACTCTCTGAAATGGTCTAGAAAAGAATGCTATCTAAATATTTTTAGATAGATAAAGGATATAGACTAAAATGGTAGCAATCAGTGTATCTGAGTGAAGGATACACTAAAGTACTTTGTACTATTTTTTTAACTTCTGTGTAAGTGTGGAATTATTTCAAAATAAAATACTTTTTGCTAAAAAGCTAATAATACAGAAATTAACCTGGTCTTAATCATTATTCCTCCTTTGGCAGACTATGTGACATCTTTCAATCAAATTTAGTCATTTAATAAAACGGAGTAAAGAAAATGATATCTGTATGTCCTATTTCTTTTTGAGAATTATTCCAAATTAGAAAGAATAATGATAACCACATGGAAGATCTGGGAAAAAAACAAAAGCTTTAGAGGCAAAATTCTAGATTTAAATCCATTGTTCTTTCACATAAAGGAATATATTACTGATCCCATCTTAAGCCTCTTTATTCCCATCTGTAAAATGAGAATGATAACATGTTATCTTAGTGGACCACTATGGAAGTAAAAATGAAGCATCGTCCACAGTAAAGCCCTACATTATTTATAGCACTTGAGGGCTGGTGATACAGTGCAATGACAGAGCATGTGCATGGCCATGGTTTGACCCCACAAGTACTAAGAAGAACCATGTGTCACTTTCCAGATGAGGCCACAAATTTAACATTATAGCACTTAACCAATGTTCTCTATTAGAAATTAGGTGAAGAATGCAAAACTATCTAAGCTTAAAAAATAACAAAAATACTTTGGCAATATATTAGTCAATAAACAGTAATGTAATTGTGTCCAACTTAGCATTATCAGATAAGTCACTGAACAAAGTTAATATCAATACTGAGAATTTTTGTAATTTAACTACTGAAATGGAAAGTTAACATTTAATAATTAGCTGCCATCTTAAATGATTTTTACAAGATGCAATCTCACCACTGTGACATCATTCAATCTGAGGCTATCGTGTGCTTTCAGAAAGGTCCAGCATACAGGGCCACTGACCTCTGCATAAAATGTACCCAAAATACAAAGCTTTGTAGAGCTCATTTCATTTTTTTTTTCAGATAATTTCAGGCTCCTCGACATCAATTTAATTAAATTCTCACTTCTTTTTATTAGCAAATCTTTGTTTCCAGACTCCTACTTCAACTGTAGAGTTCTAGTTTCTATTTCTAAATATCCTAGAGAGTAAGGGCTGGCCAGATAGCTCAGCAAACTAAAGCACCTACTTAGGCAGAGCACACTGGCGAGGGTTCAATCCCTGGTGCGCTGTGCCAGCCCCACCCCTAGGGAACACTGAGATGAAAGTTGAGATTTGGCAGAGCGGCAGCCACCTGTAATCCCAGTACTTGGGAGGCTGTAAGCAGGTTAATCATTATGAGTCCAATCTATGCAGTGAGACCCTGTAGACCCTCTAGATCTAAATACATTAAAAAAAAAACTTGTAGCCAAAGAAACCACATGAAAGTTTATGCAAAGAGCCAACAGACCCAAGACAACACATGTAGTATGTCCAGTTAAAATCACTTCAGCAATTTGCAGAATTGGGGAGAAGCAATCTCTAGATGTTGAGAACATTAGAAAAGTGATTTTTCATATGTGTAATATGAATATAGTGAGGCAATGGTAATACCAATGACAAGATTCTAATTCTTATCATATTAAATTTTTATTATAACCAACCACAGATCCATGGACTTACAAATAAAAAGAAATGATTCAAGGACAACAAAATTATCTGACACACTCTATAGTCTTTAAATCTCAAGAAGCCAATATTCACTAAAAGAATATAGCACTTTCATCTAATTAGATGTCAAAAATAATCTTGTGAAGAAAGCAGACAAACTGCACCTAAGATCACTTGGCTTCCTCCAACCCACCACAATCGCAGCCTATTCGGAACCAGGCCCACTGCGTGAGACCTCCTCCTGCCCGCTGCAAGCTCAGCCTATCCAGCACCAGGTCTGCCACGTGAGTCAGACCTCTGGCTATACACAAGCTTAGCCTATCCAGCATCCAGGTCCACCAGGTGAGTAAGATCTCCCTCACCCGGCCTACAAGCAGCTCAGTCAACCCAGCAGCCAGGACCAAACGACTAACCAGCAGGCACATAATCTTGCACCAAAGGTCAAGGCTATACAGAATGATACAGATAATGAGCAAAATGCAATCTCAGGTCCCAAGCCCACCTGTAACAGATACAGGACACACTACCATACAAGAAAATGGGAATCATGGGGATGAAATCTCTGAAGTGATAGCTTCTGAGGTAGACAGACAGGTGCAGAAACATATAGAGCAACTGTGATCAGAGATAACATGTCAAGTAAAAAAAGAAAGGCATGAACTAATAGACTCTGAAGTGGAAAAACTGCAGAAACATATAGAGGAAACAGGGCAGAAATAACCACTGAAGTTAAAAAAAGACATCTCTAAATTAATAGCATCGAAAGTAGGGGAACAACTACAGAAAGGTACAGGCAAGAACAGAGCAGAAATAATCTCTGAAGTAGAGAGAGAAAGCATAACTACACTGAGAGACTTAGTACTACAAAAGAACACATTGATAAAAAATTACAGGAGGATAGAAAAATGAGTGGCTTCCTGATTGAGCAATATAGGAAAGAAATAGATGACATGAAACAGTCTGAAATAAGCCGGGCGTGGTGGCTCACACCTGTAATCTCAGCACTTGGGAGGCTGAAGCAGGAGGATTGCTGCGAGTTCGAGACCAGCCTGGGCTACAAAGTGAGCTCAAGGCCAGCCTCAACTGCATGATGAGACCCTGTCTCAAAAAGACAAAAAAAAAAAGAAAAAGAAACAGTCTGAAAAAATATACAAGAAAGTAAAATCTCAATCACAATATGGCAAAATTGTATGAATGAAAGTGAAGATAGAATCTCAGATCTTGAAGACACCATTGCAGCTAGTGAAAAGGTAAGAAAGGATCTCTTAAAAAAAACCAAGATGAAGGAAAAAATAATTCAACATCCACAAGATGATGCAAAAAATGACCAACATGAGATTAATAGGAATCAATGAGAAAGAAGGAATTGATACAAATGATATAAAAAGAAGATGGGCACAAGTAATAGAAGAAAACTTCCCAAATTTGAGAAAACAATTGGACATTAAGTAACCAAAGCATATAGAATTACAAATAACATCAACCTGACTAAAAACACACCCAGATATATTATAGTCAATATCCCAGAAATTCAGCAGAAGAATAATAATGTAAAAGTAGATAGAGAAAAGAAATAAATCACATTTAAAGGAAAACCCATCAGAATAACAGCAGATTTCTCTTGATAAACCATAAGTCAAAAAGAGCATGGAGCAGAGTGCTTTAAGTCCTCCAGGAAAACAACTTCCAGCCAAGACTGCAATATCCAGCAAAATTCTCCTTCAAGTATGAGGGAGAAATGAAATACTTCCATGACAAGAACAATTAAAGAATTTCAGGACATCAAAGCCAACCATACAAAGTATATTCAAAAAAAAATTAGAGAGACCCAAATGACCCAAACACAACAAATGAGAACAGAAAGAACACACCAAATAGGGCAAGCAATTAAACACAGAAAATGGGTGAACAGTAGTAAGTAAAACACATGACAAGCATAAGTCAATACATTTCAATTATAACCATCAATTTAACTGGACTCAATTCTCCAATTAAAAGAAATAGACTGGAAGCAAAATCCAACCAAATGCTGTATATAAGAAACACACTTAACTCATAAAGTAATTCATAGGCTGAAAGTTAAAGGACAGAAAACAATACTACATGCTCCAGCACCTCAGAAAAAAAAAGGGGTAGCAATCTTGTTTCCAGACACACTAAACTTCAAACCAAGTTTGTTCAAATGAAATAAACAAGGCCACTATATACTGGTGAGGGGAAAACTTCAAGATGAAGAGGTAACACTCATAAATATGTATGCACCCAACACAGGAGCACCAAGTTATATAAGACAAACCTTAATGGACATGAAAAATCTACTATCCATTACCACAATCTTAACAGGACACTTCAACAACACTTTATCACAAAAAAAGTATGTCAAGCAGATAAAAAACTAGCAAAGAAAGAGCAGACCTGAACTTGAACTTGGAACAAGTGGACATACACAAAAGTGTTCACCCAAACACTTCAGAATACACTTTCTTTTCAGGTGTACATGGGACATTTTCTAAAATAGACCACATATTAATCCATAGGTCATGCTTAAGCATATGCAGAAAAACAGAAATTAATTATCCCATGCATGTTATCTGACCATGGTGCAATGAAACTGGAAATAAATGAAAAAAGAAACCACAAGAATTCAAAAAATATATGGAAATTAAACAACACTCTTCTCAACAAGCAGTGGGTTACAGATGAAATTAAATAATATCTACAATTTAATGAAAATTCAAACACAACTTACCAGAATTTATGCGATGCAATGAAAGCACTTCTTAAGAGGGAAATTTAGAGCACTGAACACACATATGAAGAAGATAGAATGGTAACAAATAAATACTGTAATGTAACACCTAAACTGACTAGAAATACAAGAGCAAACGAAATCCAAAGTCCAAAGATGGGAGACCCAAATCGCACCGCTGGGAGCTGAGCCTGCGCGCCCGCCGCTGGTAAGCTCCCTGCACCCCTCTGCCCGCCTCTGCGTTCCCCCGACTAACTTCCTGTTCCAGCCCAAACACAAATCGCACCGCTGGGAGCTGAGCCCGCGCGCAAGCTCGCTCAGGATCCTTGGCCTGCCTTCCCTTTCCCCGCCCCCCTATTTTTTTTGAACCCCTCCAGCCCAAGCTCCAGCACCGAACCCATCAACTAGCCCATTTGGCAACCGATCTGGTCCACGAGCCTACCAGGACTACTCAATCCCAAAGCTCCACCTCCACCTACAGACTACATCCTCCAGGATTCACAAAAAAGCTAGCAGCCACAGCCCCAACACAAGAGTCAGGAACTTCTGTAGAAGAACCACCTTGGAGTCTCCAGACCAAACGCCCATACGCACAGCATAACACCACCAAAGTGCACAGGTCCCTTCCATACGAAATGATAACAACAAGGAGTAGGAGGCAATCTCAGGACCCGTGCCCACCCAAACCAAATACAGAGGACAAATTATACAGATGAAACCTCTGAATTGGTAGCATCTGAGGCAGACACACAAGTGCAGAAACT
>PVJA010052049.1:0-12562 GCA_004027025.1 Myocastor coypus
TTTTTTATTTATTTTATTTTCTTTCTTGTTTCAGAACTTTTGTTTGTTTGCTTATTTGTTTATTTTTATGGCCAGCTCAGCCCACCCTGAGGGCAGGGCTGATGCAGCATGTGGTGCTGGGGATCGAACTGCGGTCCCTGAAGCCGCCTAAGCTTCCCTAAGCAGGCGCTTTAGACCACTGAGCCATCCTGCCGAGCCCCTAGATTGTACTGATTAAATGGGCTAACTTGTTACCATAGGAAGAGGCTGATGTTCCTGTTACCACTGTTGCGATTGTCAAGCTGTGACCAACCATGTTTCATTTGTGAGCTGTCTTCCCCCACTCACTGGTTATTTTGATCCCAACCATCTTAACATTTTAGTTGTTGCTACTTCAGTGTATGTACCTAGATTATAAGAACTTACAAATATGGACAGTATTCCTCAAACACTGTGGATGGGGAGTGCAAGATGGTTTACCACTTAGGAGAACACTGGTACTTTCTTAAATGTTGAACATAAGCGTTCCATAATGACTCAGCAGTTCTAATCTTGTGTATCTACTCACACTCCTCTCACACTGAAGTGCCCATAGCAACATTACTTATTATGTATCTCAAACTGGAAGTCACTTGAATGCCCATTCAAGTGGTGACCGAATAGACAAAAGATGTTATGTACATATGTACACTATAATGCTCTATTATGATTTTGAAAGTCTCATAAATTCTATGACATGGATGAACTAAATAGCTGTGTTAAACATTTAATGGGCATTCAGAGTGATAGAGGCCATGCAGATAATCAAAAAGGCTACCTGGGATTCATTTTTGCTCTGACAAATAGAATTTATCCTCATAAATTAGTGTTCTAAATTTCTTACTAAAAACCTAATTAAATAGCTAATACATTAAAAAAAAGAAATTTACTAAGTTTGACAGTTATCACTACAACTCACTTTTTGAGTTGTTGAAGATCTCACCCTCCTGGTGCTTGGGTTTCTGTAGCTTCTTCTTGAGGTCAAATATCAGTGAGGTGTTTGGGGATTTTCACTTTGCTGATGTCAATCTTCATAGAGGTGACAATGATAGATTTCTGGAGTGTTCTTTGTAAAGGAACACAGTTAAGGCTAAGAGGCCCAATCATAAGTAGCAAGCCACTGGCCAACTGCTTCAGGAAGTTGCCTCTGTGATGCCCAGTGAGGGTGATCAAGATGGTGCCAGGAGTGATGCTAGCTTGAAGTTTCCTCACAGGCTGACTGAAGTGTTTCTTGTTGCCACAGCAAGAGCTATGGGGGTACAACCTCAATAGGGTGGTATCTAGGTGTTTTTCAAAGCTTAACCACCTGAGTACCACCATTCTTGTCAACACTGACTGGTTTTGTGATAATAGCAGGAATTTTCTCCTTCTCAGCTTTTGATTTAGCAGCTGTGTACTTTCTCTTGTTCAAAGTCAATCTGGAATACATAGCAGATCAGGAATATCTACCAATTCCTCCAATCAGAACAGGATTTTGGCTGCAGTGGGGCTGCCCCTTCTTGGACTTTCTTGCTTTCATCTTACCCTTTTTACCAGTGCCACTGGCAGCAATCTTCTTGGCTTCAGATTTCTTCTCTTTACCATCTGACTTTTTGCCCACCATAATGCAAGATGGAAAAGAAGAAACTTGGTAAATTCCATTGGATGGTATATTTGGAATGAGTGAATTGGATGATTTTTATCCCTTAAATTAACCATGGAACAATAGCCTTTTAGGAAGGCAGTGGGGAGCAAACCCAGGACTTCATGTATGGTAGGCAGTTACTCCACAAGGGGACAACAGTGCGGCAGGAGTGCAAGTGCAAGGCTGTTGCTCACCTCAGTGTGGTCAGGAGACAGAGGCAAAGTGGGGAGCCAGGAGCAAAGTTACTCTCTTCATCCGTAGACCGTATCCCCGGGGACTCCGCTCATCCTCGCCTCCAATAGCATAGTCAGCTCTACACCTTGGTATACTGTTGGATTTGTAAGTAGCCATTGCAGATGACAGGTAAGGATGTAGTGAAGAGCCTAGCGCCCTAGTGCTTCCCCAGGACCCCGCAGAACTGACCCACATCTGGTGGCCAGTGCCATGGAAATCTCTCACCCATAAACACCTGGTTTATGACCATTTCTACCATCAGGCCAGGGGTAAGGGTCATCATTAGTATTCAGCAAGTGATATAACTGCCGTTGGAAAAGGCAGCTAATTGCCATGATACCTTCTTGGGCTTTTGTGTGCCATTTTCTACTATGTTCTCAGGTTTGTAGCAGGCCTGTGTGTCTACATACAACAGTGTTTTATAGATGTAATGGACTTGCTATATACACCCCTTTATGTTCATTGAAAAAGTGTATCATGAATATTTTACACGTAAATATTTTTACACAGTCATTTTTAGTTGATTGCAGTAGTATTCAGTTTTGTTAATCAGTTATTTAATCAGTTCCTAATCATTAATTATAAAGTTTGTTTCAATAACAAACAGCATTGCCATGTGTCTACAAGGATGTTTTTGTCCTACACATGATTATTTTATCATAAATTCCAGCTAGACAAAGATTACACCTTAAAAAAAAATTCTAGGAAGAGATATATTAGGAATGCTATATGTTAGGAAGGTTGTACCTGAAATTTCAGGATGTTTCTCATGCCTTTGCTCACAAAGATATTAAATAAAATGTTTACTATTAAGGAAAACTTAACTTTTAATTAACTTGTCTGTAGATTTAGAAGTATCTTTTTGGGGGGAAGGTGTGGCTCAGGCTGCCATAAAGGTAGGCGTGGGAATCAAACCACTATACCCTGTACCTGACTGAGATTGCTGCCCATGCAGGTGCTTAAACCACTGAGCTAACCTGAAACCCCCCATATCTGTAGATTTAATAATTGATATTCTCTCCCTTTCCCTCTGTATATATTTTTGCCTTTTTTATTTTATAAAGATCATTATGTCATTCAATAATTAGTATATATTCATTGTTTCCTAGATACCAGACATTGGTGTCGATGCTGGGCAAATATTATTAAATAAGAAAGATGAGAAGCTTGGAGTTTAGTTGATAGAGACAGAAAGATGAAAGCATATAAATAAGATAATCTCATGACTTGAAATAAGGTAATATGACTTAAAACAATGTTGAAAGTGACCATGGGATGCTTCAGCTAGCAGTATAGTCTGGGGAAGCCCCAGACTGGGAGACATTTGGGTTGGGATTTCAGTAAATCCATCATTTCAGTCTGGCGGGTGGTCCAGGCAGGGAAGGCAAGTGATGTGAAATGCGAATGAGCACAGGAAATTCGAGGACGAAGGCCAGTAGGGCTGCACCACTGTGAGCCGGTAAGGAACATGAGTGGAAGTGGGGTGGAGAACTGGGCAAGGCCTCTCCGCTGGAAATGGCTGAGTGCTGTGGCAAGGAGCTCAGATTGGTCAGATTCTTTTTGGAGCACACTAGAAAACTTCTTGGAGTTTTTAACCTCAGTGTGGAGTTAATAGAGCCACAGTTCTGTCCTGTATATGTTTTGACATATCTGTTAGGTATCCAGCAACAGTTTAATAGACGCCATCTAGAACTACACAAGTTGGATTAGAGATGCAAACTTGAAGGTCATTGGGGGTATGAATGGTACATAAAGGGATTGAGGTCATCTGGAGGAAAGAAAGAGAAAGAGAGGCTGAGGTGGAATTTAGCACCTTGGGTAGCCCTAGTATTAATAGTCTGCTAGAGAAGAACACCCCTCAAAAACAAAAACAAAACTATTCAAGAACAAGCAACCAGCTACATTTAGCTAGGAAACATACTGGAATACTGGGTGGGAATTTTGTCACGGAAGACCACAGAAAGCGCATTTCAGGAAAGCAGAAGATATAAGCTGTCAGATGATGCACGATGGTGTAAAGAAAGCAACTAAAAATTGAGCATTGGCGTCAGTAAGCTTGGCAGAGTCAAGTATGAATAGACTGGTGAAGCTACTTAAGGAAAGGATACTAAGTAAAGAGATAGAAAGAGAGTCTCTTGTTAAGGCCTTTTGCTCAAAAGGAGGGGAGAGGAGGGAAGTAGTAGCTGGAAAGGAATCCTTGGTTTATAAAGGACTTTTTAGGGTGCCTTGTGCTAAGCTGGGCTTTGTCAGTGGGAGTGACCAGGGAATAAGACAGATTGATGTTGCAAAAGTTAATAGAGGACTGTGGGCTTAAAGACTTTAAAAGGGATGACGGGAAAGATAGGATCCAAGCTATAGGTCTGAAATAAGCGACAACTGTTCACTGTAAGAAGACAGCATGAGTACATATGCAGGTGAGTTGGTTTGTGATCTTATTGTGTCCATTTTCTTTTTGAACCTGTGCAATGTGGCTGTCAGCCCAGCAGGAGAACAGAAATATAACTAGGGGCTTAATAAGAGCAAAACATGTAAAAAGTCTTCTTGGAGAATAACGAAGTTTGTTGCATTCTGTCCTTGCTTATCCAGGTCTGTCACTGTTTGCCATCTCAGTCTTGGTCTTAGTCTTAGTTTTGTCTCAGTTACTCTTCTCTCGTTGCTGGAAGAAAACACCCAACACCCAGAATTAAGGAAAGAAAGATTTATTTAGCTCACAGAGGAGGTTTCAGTCTGTACTCAGCTGGCTGTAAGGCAGAGCAGCACATGGCAAAGAACAGCATCTCATGGTGGCAGAAAACAGCAAAGAGCAAAGGAAGGGGCAGCTGCTGCTGGAGAGCTAGCTCTGTCCCTTCCATACATTGTAATATAGATCACCCACCCCAGGGAGGGAATAGCATTCACACCCGTAACCCTAGCATTGGATCACAAATTAAGCACAAACTCAAGAAGCCTCCCCAATGACTACATGAGACTTTGGGAGAACACCTGGACACAAATTGTCATAATAGTCTATGTATCCTATATATAATCTATGTATCTTATATCTGAAAGACAGACAGACAGACAGACAGAGTGTGTGTGTGTGTTGTCTGGCATTGTTAAGTGTCCACTTGAAACTCCAGTTTGAAGTGAATTCTAGTGTGTAACTGTTGTTCAGAGGCAAATGCAGAGAAATTAGAAAGCTGGACGTGCTGTTGTTGTGTGAGGGCAGACTTGTAGAGTGGCACCCTTAAAGATGTAGTAAAAGCTAAAAATTAATTTGGAGCCTGTGACTATGGCCAGTTGCCTATCACAGTTAGACTCCTGGGCCCAGTTCACCTTGACCGTCTGGGTCCAGCTGCTTCTTCCACATAGCTAGCCAGGTCAGCTTGACGTTTCTGGCTGCACTGTCTATGCTTTTCATTATATGCCTCTATCTCTTATCTATATCTGTATCTGTATCTGTATGTATTTTTGTTTCAGCTTGCTTCAGGGTCTCTGTACCTTCTGCCCACCACATACACTGCTCCAGTTAAGGACACTTTCAACTCTGCCCTTCTTCTCAGACCCCTCCCTCCCAGAATGTTCCTGTCTAATGATAAACATTCAGTATACCTGTTTAAAACAGCTCTGCTTGACAGTATGACATAATTCTTGCATTCTATGTAAGCACTCATATAATCTGCTATCAGCTTTGTATTTTGAGCATGCAAACTGTGTTTAAACTGAACTCAAACCTGACTCGGGGCTGATGATTTGAATTGGTTCCCGTCAGCTCATAGCCTAATAAAAGTTGCCTTCTGACACCTTAGTGCAAAGTGTCTTCTATTTAGTTTGATTTTTTTACTTCAGTAGGAGTCTTAGGAGTTAAGAATATATATTACTTCATTAGTCTACTTATTTATAATAGAGTACCTGAACTGGATAACTTTACAAAGAACAGAAATTTATTTTCCCACAGTTCTGAAGGCTGGGAAAGCCACTGTGAAGACCCTGCATTGGGTGAGGGCCTTCTTATCACATGCTGTCTGTGCTGGGTGTGCAGGGATAAGGAGGAGTGGTGTGGAGAATACCCGGGGGGGGGGGAGGCAGGGAGGGAGGGAGGAGAGAGAGAAATGGAAAAGAGACCAGATTGGATCCTTGCCCTTCTCTACTGGCATTAATCCCACCCCTTCATGGCTTAATCACCTCATAATCCTGCTGCAGTGCCAGTTAAATTTCAGAGGAGTTGCAGTGGGGTTGGGGGAGGGAGACAGACATTCAGACCACACTAGAGTGTCTGTGAAGGAGTGGTTGTAATTCTGACCAGAATCTGAGCTGGCCAAGAAGCAAAGTAAGAACAGAAAGGTGGTGTGGATAGTAAAAATGCATTGGTCTGTGAGTTCAGTGTTGAGATAGAAACATTTACTGGAATGAAGAGAACATTATTTAGCTAGGAAAGCGGAGATGGTACTGTGAATGGGATATTTGAAACAGGCTGTAAAGGTGCTGCATTTCTGAAGGATGACAGAATTTAAGGTATGTCCATGAGAGTGGAGAAGGGGTGAAATAGAAATCATTGTAGCTGAGCAGGTCAGTTACTGGGAAGCCTGAGTGTTTCAGTAGATCACTTGTGAGCTTGTGAGGATCATCAAAAAATGAAGGAGGAGTGAAGTAGTAATGGAGAGAAAGCTGAGCTGGGTGCTGTAGTACCAGCATTTCATAAAAATTGTCAGAAGTGCAGCAGTGAGGAGTGGCAAAAACGATACACTGTGACTGAACCACTGAAGAACGGGTGGGACTTGGGAAGAGTGGAGAAGTATTTGAAAGCAGTAAAGGGAGAGAAAGAGTGCACCCCATCTTACTGATGCTGGTGAATGAATGCACCCACAAGGTATCAGTAAGACCATATTCCACTATTTTCCCATGAATCTCCAGAGTTACTTTTTATGACTAGTCTTTGCTGCCAGCTTTTGATATTAATTTTCTGTCCTGAGAGGTAAGAGAGACATTTTCTGCTTCATTATCTTTCATCAAAGAGAGGCAAATCATTAGTGAACTCACTTATCCGACCCATCTCCTGTTTCCCATGAGTGCTGCGTGTTTGTTCAGTGCTCACTGCCACCCATCATGAGCAGAGTAATTGCTGCAACGTTCATGACAGTATTTCTCAAAGGCTAATCATGGGTAGGCTAGCCATTTTATAACACATTAGGGCACATTAAGGACCTGAGCGTGGCCATGCTGGATAGACGAGGTACAGTATTTACCCACTAAAGGCAACGATAGTGAGAAATACGAAAACTTGCAACAAAGAACCTTTTACTTGATTGTTCTGCAGTATTCTTCTCCCTAATTTCCAATCCTATATAATTAGTGATTTGATTTCAAGAATTTTTATTTAGCTCAAAATACAGTCACAGTGGAACATTACAAAGACAAGATTCCTACCTTCCAGGGTTTTGCAACCCTAAATGGACAAACACATTTAGTGTTAAAAGATTTACCTTTTGAACAAGATGGGGCTGGTGTTGGCAATAAGAAATGGTGGTGACTTATCAATAAGTCAGTGAAAAGCTGCCCTTACCTCTGTGGAATCCTCTGGGTAGGGTGTATCTAGGCACTTTGCCATATTAAAGGACACCAGTGAGACAGAGGAGCTGTATCCTAATTCACCTGGTCGACTCCATAACAATGAGGCTCATTTCAGATGGGGCCATTGAGTAAACAGGAGTTCAAGGCTAGCTAGGGCTTTGCTAGTTATGTAGGGAAGCTCATTCCATGAAAAAAGTGTGAAAACATTGGTTCTGTTGAAGCACTAGGTCTACTAGGCAATCAGTGATTTCATCTCAGTAGAGTGGTGTGTACCCTTGGGTGTATTGGACAATATGTTGATGTTATACTGTGGACAGTGTGATGATTTTAAGACAAGATCTTGCGGGTTAGTGACAGAACCATATATATTAATATACACACATATCTTGAGGCCTGTTTTCTTAACAAGTATACAGTACTGTGTTGTTAAGTATAGCAAGAATGTTGTACTATGGACCTCCAGAACTTTTAATCTTGCATGACTGATATTTATACCAACTGAACACTAACGCCCCCTTTCCTCTTTCTTAGCCTGGGCACTAAGTATTTTAACCATTTCTGTTTCTATTAGTTTAACTGTCTTGAGCAAGTAGAATTTTATGATATTTGTCCTTCTGTGATTGGCTTATTTCACTTAGTATATTGTCCTCCAAGTCTGTTGATGTTGCAGCATACAACAAAATTTCTTTCTTGGGCCAACGAGAGAGCTCAGCAAACTGAGCACCTGTTTAGGTAAGTGCAGGGACCAGGGTTCGATTCCCAGTACTGCATGCTGCACTGGTCCCACCCCTGGGTGTACTGAGCTAGCACAGACCAAACTGCGCAGTGAGAACCTGTAACAAATTTTTAAAATTCTTTTTCTTTCTTATGACTGAATAATATTCCTATGTGTGACATGTTCTTTAGCATTTATTTATTTATTTTTAAGTTATAAAGTGGACATTTATCATGGAAATACAAACTTCTACAATAATCTTCGACATACTTTGTACATTCTTTTTTAATTTTAATGGCAAATAACAATGAGAGTTTCAAAACAGTAAGACAGTTACAATAATTAATACATTGCATATTGTCTTCACAGTGGTACAAAGATACAGACATGATATCTTTTCTAAACACTATTAGTACGAATCTATTATTAATTTATTTATTTGACAGGATTTCACTATGTAGTTTCTTTTTTTTTGAGACCAGAATTGACTATACCTTAAACTTCCTTTTTATACCAGGCTGGCCTCAAACGTGCAGCAATCCTCCTACCTCAGTCTCCTGCGTGCAGCTCTTTAGCCACTTTTTGTTGGTAGATGTTTGAGTTATTTCTAATTTTCAGCTATTTTAAAATAATAGCTAATGTAATGATGTAGGACATACAGATATCTCTTTGAGGTTGTGATTCCAGCTCTTTTGTGTATCTTATCTGTAAAAAGGGTAGCTAGACATGTGATGTTTCAGTTACTATTTTGAGAAACCTCCATACTGTTTTCCATAAAGTGCATGATTTTATATTTCTATCAACAGTGCACAAGGAATTCAGTTTCTTAGTATCCTCAGCAACATTTGTTGTTTTCTGGTTTTGTTTTAGTTTTTGTTCAATGGTTATCCTACCAGGTGTGAAACCTCATAGCGTGTCTTTTTTCCCCCCATAGCCAGGATTCTTTCTTATTTATTTATTTATTTATTTATTTATTTATTTTTTTGTCTTTTTGAAACAGGGTCTCGCTATGCAGTTCAGGCTGGCCTTGAGCTCACTTTGGTAGCCCAGGCTGGTCTCAAACTTGCACCGATCCTCCTGCCTCAGCCTCCCTAGTGCTGAGATTACAGGCATGTGCCACCACGCCCGGCTTATTATTTATTTTTATTATTTTTAAAGAATATAAAATCATGATGGGGAAAAATAATTAGAAATGATACCAGATTTCACTAAATAAAGTAATAGGAATTCAACAATGGTTGCTGTATTACATGATACCATCTTCGAATTAGTTAAGATTATCAGGTATAAACACGTTTCATTTAAAGAAAAATAAGAAGCAAGTTATAAAAATGTCAAAAGGGGAAAAAATGAGAGTAAAAAATATGTTCTTCAAGCATTAACTGCTCTTTTCAAAATACCGACAATACAGTTATCCGAACTATTCTGCATATATACCTAAATATGTTTCCCTTTCACTTTTCCTTTTCCTCATCCTGGTTTTTCCTTCCCATTCAACAATTTATTTCGCTTTCGCAGTGCCATTACTCTTTTAACTTTTCACACTGGAGAAATGATGTTTGCACATTTGGATCTGATTTATTCCATTTACCAAAATGGCCTCTAGCTTCGTCTGTCTACAAAAGGCTCAAATTTATCTTTTTTATACCTGAACAATACTCCATTGTGTAAAAATACTGTATCTTTTTAAATCCATTTCTCAGTTGATAGGCATTTGTGTTGTTTCCAAGATTTAGCTGTGACACATTGCACTGCTATCTATAAACACACATGTATTGCTGTGGTATGATGATTTCAGTTCTTTTGGGAAAACACCTAAGAGGGGAATAGCTGATTGAAGAATCTCCATCCTCATTGGAGATTTCCATAATTCATTTCCATTACTGATTGTGGTTTTGATGTGAACATCTTTCCTGTACCTGTTGGCCATTCGTATGTCTTGAGAGAAGTTTCAGTTCAACTTCTTTTGCTAATTTAAAAAATCTCTCAACATTATTAGTGTAAAATTGACAAATAAAAATTGTATGTACTTATGAGTACGCAATATATTTTGATATATAAATACGTAGTGGAGTGATAAGATCAGGGTGATATATCAAATACTTTGTTCCCTATTCATTGAAGTTATTTGCTTATTTTCCACTGAGTTGCAAAACTTCATTATATATTTTGGATATTATTCTTTTTCAGACATATGATTTGCAAATATTTTCTCTCTCCCCATAAGCTGCCTTTTTAGTGCAGTCATTTCTTTTTCTGTGCAAGATTAGTGTTTGAGGCAGTTTCGCCTGCTTCTGCTTTTTCACCTGCACTTGTAATGCGCTAATTCTTCTTTAATTCAATATATGCTTTACTTGTAAGTTTGTCTGCCCCTCAGTTCACTTGAGGAGGGGCCACATATCTTCTGGAAAGATGAATTTTTTGCTTCAATGTCTAAAAATTGCTTTCAAGAAATCCTAAGTTATTAAAATTGAAAGAATGTTCTAGAGACTATCTAATTTGCCCTTCTGTTCTACAGTATTCCACTTAAGTATGCTAGCAGGTTTTTTCTTGAACTGTTTATCTGCAGCATATATTTCTCGTGAGCTTTGAAGAAAACTACTTAAGTCAGTTATTCAGCTTCTTTGTATTACTAATGTGTCACACTTTGCCAAGTTTATGTTTTCATTTACCTTAAAATATGTTTATTTGTTTGTTTGTTTGTTTGCGGTACTGGGAATTGAACTGAGGACCATATACTTGCCAGTCAAGCACTTATTTTACTGAGCTATCTCCCCAGTCCTGCCTTAAAATCTGAATTGTCCTGTCTCCATACTTTTTTTTAAAAAACCATATTTAATACAGGGTATACAGGTTGTACTATGTAGATCAGACTCAGTGATTCTTCTGTTTTCAGACTCCCAAGTTCTGGGATTACAGGCTCATGCCACCTGCCAGTCTCAGTTGCCATCTCAGTGCCTGCTAGGGATTGGACCCCAGTCCCTGAGTCTGCCTAAGCAGACACTGTAGTCCGCTGAGCTATCTGGCCAGCTCCTCATAAAATATTGAATTTAATTTAACCCTTGTAGTCATACAGAATCAAATTAATAGGAAAAAATTACACACTTTGAATCAACAACAATTCATGAAAAAAATTGTAGTTGAAAACTAGCTTTAGTGCCGGCATGGTGACACACGCCTGTAATGCCAGCACTGGAGAGGCTCAGGCAGGAGGATAGCTGCACAGTCAAGACCGGCCCAGGCTTGAGTGAGTTCCTGCCAGCCTAAATTACACAGTAAAACCTTGTCTCAAAAAACAACCCTCCCCGCCCCCAAAAAAGTGTCTAATATTTATGTTTTTTTTTTGTCTTTTTGAGACAGGGTTTCACTATGCAGTTCAGGCTGGCCTTGAGCTCACTTTTGTAGCCCAGGCTGGTCTCAAACTCACACCAATCCTCCTGCCTCAGCCTCCCAAGTGCTGGGATTACAGGCGTGCGCCACCACGCCCGGCTAAAAGTCTCTAATATTTGGAAAAGAAAGAAAAGTAATAAGCTATTTACTGTATAAATATTGCTAATAATTGGGTAAAATTAACCCAAAAATTGATGAGCTCGATTTGTAGTCATCACAGCTAGAAATTATATATTATCATAGATTTAGTCAACAGTTCTTTCTGTCATGCATTAGGTGCGAAGGGGCAGGCAGTTAAGGTCTAGTTCTGCCTTTGTAACCTGGGCTAGTGCAGTTGGTGTGGGAGCTCTTCCACTCTCCCGTTCTGCCCAGTCTCTGATGCACCACATTTGCATTTCCTGCACTTCTGCTCCTCTCCATGGCAGGTGTTCTTTCAGGGCTGCAGCATGTGACTCTGCTATCGGATTGCCTGATTCTATTTTGAGGAATCTGGACACGGAGCAGGAAAGGGACTGTTTGCTGATTGTTTGACCAGTCACAGATAGAAGCCATTCTGCATCCCAACACAGTGGGAGCTAAGCACTAAATACAGGGTAGGCCTGTGTATGTGGGCCATCTGTGACCCAGTACTGCTAATATAAGCCTTTCAGCTCTACCAGGGGCCTGTGGAAATTTGACACACTCAGTGTATAAGGAGTCCTGCCCTAACCTTTAAGTGAACTACTTGTTTGCACAAAAATTGAACAAATATTATTTAGTTATATAGGAAAAAGTAATGTGTATTTCTTGGTGACAAATTATTCTGATTCTAATATAGAGCTTATTTTTTTTTAATTTATTTTATTTTATTTTATTTTATTTATTATTTCTAGTCTTGTTTCAGAACCTTTGTTTGTTTATTCACTCATTTTTTATGGCCGGCTCAGCCCACCCCGAGGGCAGGGCTGGTGCAGCATGTGGTGCCGGGGATCGAACTGCGGTCCCTGAAGCCGCCCAAGCTTCCCCAAGCAGGCGCTTTAGACCACTGAGCC
>PVJA010052050.1:0-12569 GCA_004027025.1 Myocastor coypus
AAAAAAAAAAAAAAAAAAAAAAAAAAAAGATAGGGAAGGCCCTGGGCTCCATCCCTAATATTACACTAAAAACAAAGCAAAAATAAACAAAAAAAGACCCCTTCTGTCACAAAGTCCAGTGTATCAAATAGGAAATTTAAAAACACATATTTGAAAACCCTGTTGCAACCAAAACTGGTAGCTTATTTTTATGCCCTACTAAAATTAGAAGAAAAAAAAAAAACTCATCCTCCCCTACATCTGATGGCTTTATTAGGAAGCTGAGATAAAAAGTGGCTTCTTGGAACTCATCAAATCTAAAATCATTTGATTTCAGAACAAGACTTGGCTGGCCAAAATTTTCCTTAGCGCTTTCTCTAGTGCCCTCTACAGACCATGAGAGGGAAAAGCAAAGAAAGTGTACTTGGGAGTGATCCCAAATTCCTCACACACTAGAAATACAGCTAAGTGTTTAAAGCTAAGCTTTGGTGGAAGTCCAGTCATACATCTAAATTAGCTACCTAATGCACCACTTGAACACAGTTTCATTAAAGAAAATTGAAATACTCATATTTTCAGTACGAGCCATAAAACTGCATGTATTTTGATAGCTCTATTAATTGAAAAGAGCAGCCAGGCGTGGTGGTGCACACCTGTAATAGCAGCACTGAGAGGCTGAGGTAGGAGAATCACTACAAGCTCAAGGCCAGCCTGGGCTCCACAGAGATGCATGGCTAGCACGGACTACACTGCAAGGCCCTGCCTCAAAACACAAACAGACTAACGAAGTATAACCAACAAAAATACCCATGCTTTTGAAAAGTACAAAAAGAACTCAGACAAGACTAATTCTAACAGAACAGCTGAAAACAGCCGAGATGACCAACCCCGCTGCCCAAGCGTATTTACTCTCATCCCAGCTTCTTGAGGTAACAAACATTTGCAACAGCAACAACCCTCAAGGCATGTGGAGGTCTGAGTCCCAAGCTCTGTGACAAGGGGGCTAAGGCCATCTCCTGGAATGCCCAGCTCCAAACTGGCAGGCCAGGCCTTGAGCTTACTTTCCACATACTCATCTTTCTTTTTATTCACAGAGGTCTTGCAATGCTGCCCGGGCTGGTCTCAAACTCCTGGGGCAAGCAATCCTCTTGCCTCAGTTTCCCTAGTGCTTTGTCATTCTTAACAGTTCCTCTTTCAAAGCTTCTAAAATAAAATACAAAAGTTACAGTAAAAAAAAATTACAGAGATGTCAACATGTGCAACAATTACGAAATAAGTAATAAAATGTTAAATCAAGGGCACTAATTTTAAATTCAGAAAAGAACTTCTTTATATGGTGACAGGTAAAGTAGATTGTTAACTAGATTGACTTGGGATGGGCCCAAGGACTTAGAAAAGACACTCTCTGGTGTATCTGAGTGGGTGCGGGTAGTTGTGCAGACACAATCCTCCACGCCCTTCCACCACCATGCTCCTGCCTGGAGCCAGCTGACCATGGACTAAACCTGAAAACAGGAACCAAAATAAGCCTCTCTTCCTTTAAATTGGGGAGGTTGGGCACTGTTTCTGAGCAAACAGGAAGCTGACCAATATTATGACATCTTATACCAAGTGTTTTTTTGTTGTTGTTTCTGTGTGTCTCTGTGTGGATGCTATTGTTTTTGTTTTTTGAGCTATGAGCTTTACAAAAGAATCTAAAGCCAAGGATGTAGCTAAGTGGAACGGCACCTGCCTGGCAAGCACAAGGTCCTCAGTTTTATTGCCAGTATAGGGGGAGGAGGGACTAGAACAAAAGAATCCAAGCAATTTAATCTTAATGAAAGACAGTGTACAATACAAAGATGGCTGGCCTATGTCTTCAATGCCTCAGAAATTCCCAACTGGTCAGAGTGTCTTTGTTCCTGATGGTGAGCCACATGGTTCTAAACACAATAAAGCATCTCACTGTGGAGTCCCAGGGCCATGTGGTATCAGCCCAAACTCAAGGAGGTGGCTGCCCAAGACCAGATGTCAAACTACAATCAATATTGTCCAGGTGAAGGGCCCCAGTGAAGACTGGACGCTGAAGTTCCAGTGAGCTCCCTAAGCTGACAGGACTCCAAGCATATGGTCACAAGACAATGGAACCTTCCCAGACATTGCCCAGTCCTCACTGCCAATGGTTGGTTTTTGTATCTTTCCTTATGACTTTTAACCTTGGGTGTAATCATTTTCGGTTAGCTCTGTGAGTCTTTCCAACAAATTATCAAATCTGAAGGTGTTTCAAGAACTCCAACAAACTTGCAGGTGGTGTCAAGGTGACTGCAGTCTTGGGGACAAGATAGGGGCCTTGTACCTTGTCTAACTTCTGAAAGATGGAAAAAGAAATTAGAAAAAAGGAAGGTGAGGGCTAGCCAAATAGCTCAGCAGACTAAAGCGCCTGCAAGCAAGGGGGACAGGGGTCAATCCCTGGGCCTGCTTTGCCGGCCCCACCCCCAGGGCATGATGGCATGTGCCTGTAATCTCAGCTCTTGGGAAGCTGTAAATAGGTCAATCACTAGGAGTCCGATCTAGTAGTAAGACCCTGAACACCCTGTAGACCCTTCCCTAAAATACAAAAAAAGAAAAAGAAAAAAGGGAGGTGAGCAATTGCACACACAAAAACACATTCAAATTCACTCAAAGATATGCCAAGTTAAATATGGGTACTATTTTTCACCTGTCAGATTGGAACTTAAAAGATTTCCAACACCTAAGGAATAGAAAAATAGTTATTCTCATCTATCTTGTACAATCTAAGCAGAAATAACATGTTTTGAACTTATTACAGGGCAATTTGAAGACACCCTAACTACAAAATTCCCTTTGACTTCAGAACTTCATTTAAGCCAGGCGTGGTGGCGCATGCCTATAATCCAGCACTTGGGAGGCTGAGGCTGAGGAGGATCAGTGCAAATTTGAGGCCAGCCTGGGCTACAAAAATTGAGCTCAAGGCCAGCCTGAACTGCATAGTGAGACCCTGTCTCAAAAAGACCAAAAGAAAAAGAACTTCATTTGTAGAAATTTATTCTTCTGATAAATTTATGCCAGCCACGATGAAATGTGTTCATTATAGAAATTAGATGCTGGGCATGGCAGTGCACAACCATAGTCCCAGCACTAGGGAGGCTGAGGCAGGAGTGCTGCCACAAATTCTAAACCAGCCTGGACTCAAAGTGAGCTCAAAGCCAGACTGAACTGCATATTCAAAACTTTGTCTCAAAAAGACAAAAAGAAAAAATTTAATGCGTTTTTTCCTGAAAATTCATGCTTTAGTTTTAATTTCCATTTCTTTGGGTGTTTTTTTCTTTTTTTTTTAATACATTATGGCAGGTTCAGCCTGCCCTGGGGGTGGGGTTAGCACAGCATGTGGCATTGGGGATCAAACTGCGGTCCCTGTGGTTCCTAAGCTTGCGTAAGCAGGCACTTTAGACCACTCAGCCATCTTGCTGGCCCTTAATTTCCATTTCTACCTAAAGTAAGGACTCACACTTGCAGGTGACAACACCATGAAATATCACCCTCAAGTCCTGCAGAATCCAGCTCTACACATATGGGTCTGACCCTGCAGAACAGTATCACAATCAAAACCAAAGAACGTTTACAAAAAGTTCAACATGTTTTCCTCTCTAAAAGTTCCTAAAACAGATAGCTTCTGGGGGACACCCACTTGGGATCCCCCCTCCTGTCCCTCTCTTGGACAGGAGCTTTCTTTCCCTCAATAAATATGTTCTGCTCATTAAAAAAGTTCAACATGGTCTAAGAAAAAGTCCACTTCAAACTTCCACACATGTGCCTACAGTGGTCTCTCCCTTTCCAGAGCCAAAGTGTAGCCGTGCATTTGGCTGTTTCCTTGGTGTCTTTAATCCTAGAACAGTTCCTCCCCGGCTCGGGTCCTGCTGCTGTCATTTAGGACGCTGATGTTTAAAGACTCATCTGGCCCACTTGCAGCATGTGCCCTATTATTTCTCCAGAACTCGATTCTGACCAGGCATTCTTCCACAAAAGTACACAGGTGATCAGGCTGCACATCACACCAGGGGACACGAGTTCCAGTTTTACTACAACAATCATGCTAGATTTGACTGCTTAATATATGTGGAAATCAATTTATGAACATGGTTCCCTTTATAATTAGTAAGTAACCTGGGGTTTGGGGTGTTTGTCCACTTACATTTGTCATTTGTAGGTGGCTTACTATTGGGGATGATAATCTCAGACATTATATCTTGTCCCCCAAAGACATTTCACCCAAAGCCCTGCTTAGATCAGTCAGGATCGCAAGGAGCACAGCATGCCTTCTGGGTCTATCACTGGAAACACTCTTCTCCAGGCTCCTGGGGGGGGGGGCAATACGAGGACTGCCACCGGGGACTCTGCCCCTGTCCCTCTGTGAAGCAGCTCTGGAGGTCTTCCTATCGCTCATCACACTACTGTGGCTCTTTCCACGTCCTGAATCAATTCAAAACATTTCACCCTCATGGTCAGTTTTGATTCTGAAGAGCTGCAAGTTGCACAGTACAGGCCCGGTGGAATGAGAGGGAGGAGGACGCAGCGTCCCATTGTACAAGCCTGCGTCCCCACCAAGTGGTGCGTGCCTGTAGCAGTCATGTTTGTGACCACACTTGGTAAAAACACTTGGAAAAGAGGACTCTGGAACTGCATCAGAAAGTGGGAGGAACATCAGGGTAAGGGAGCTCACAGTGAGGGGGATTCTCAGAGAGATTAGTGGTAAACCTTCTTTTACTGTCCTAAATTTATTTTTTTTCCTATTCACTTGTTCTACTCTACTCCGTTATCTTTCAGGAATACATTACTGTTTGCTGAAATAAGTTTAGGGCCTTTCTTTTTAAGCTGATCCTTAATCAATTATGTACATCAGGGGCCCAGCGGGATGGCTCAGTGGTCTAAAGCACCTGCTTGGGAAAGCTTGGGCGGCTGCAGGGACCGCGGTTCGATCCCCGGCACCACATGCTGCGCCAGCCCTGCCCTCGGGGTAGGCTGAGCCAGCCATAAAAATGAGTGAATAAACAAAGGTTGTGAAACAAGAAAAAAATTAAAAAATTAAAAATTAAAAAAAAATTATGTACATCATCTTTCATGTGGCTATTGCGTATGAGGTCATCTATTCCACCTGGACAGAAACTGGCTATTATATAGAAAAGAAAACGCTGTCAGCTTTTCACCTTACTCTATCCTACCATTTATTGAATCCTTTGAATTTATGTAAGTTTTTATTACTCACTTTCCCCAGATTTTTTGGCGGTACCAGCGATCAAACTCGGAACCTTGTACTTGGCAGGCAGGTGCTTATGCCACTGAGTTATCTCCCCAGCCCTCCCCTGATTTTCAAAATTTTACTTCATTCTTGTCCCAAGGCTTACCATGGGCTTGATACATCAGTTTAAGGAATCCTCATCTTCCCAAGATTCACACATGAAACTTAATTTTTAGTATTATATAATATTTCAGTTTCATGTCATTGGCCTTCACTGTACATTCTCACATTATCTCACAGAAGCCACACCAATGCCTCCCAGACTCTCAGCACAAGCCAGCCTCAATTTGCACAGAGGCAAAGTGACACCAGAATCACCTGGAATCGCCATGAGAAGTCCCACCATGCACCTTCACACTCCTGGACAAAATCTCAACAGCCCTCTGCCCTGCTATGGCCTAAAATTTGCATATCCTTTTAGGAGTCTGTTTCTCACAAAGCTGAGAAGAGTTTCACAAAGCTCATATGAATATGGCAAAAAAGAGAAAGAAGTTAGCAATCTGTCAAGACAGACAGAAGCTAGAAAAATTAAACTACTATGAGCTGAGGCAAACTCCACTGCAACATAATACAAAATGTTACCCAGCTGCAGATTTCTCAAAACAGTGCTACCTTTTCTTTCTTCATATGATTCATAATTTTGCCAAGATCCTCAACATCAACAATGGAGTTTAGGTCAAGAGAGTCACTGGGCCCCAGGTCTTCCTCACTGGAGCTCTCACAGGGCTCTTCCTCCTGAAAAAAAACAACACTTCAGAGCACCATTTAAGAGACAGAGGCAAGTTCTCTCCCTCCCTCCCATACTGAGCTTGCTACTTTTGAATTTTTAATTCAGAGCCATGCAAAGCTATGCACACTGTCCTAGGAACAGAGTTTAACACCTCAGCTTCCACCACACGTATAATCCTCGCCCTCTGGTGGGGCAGAAGCAGAAGGATTGCAAGTTCAAGTTTAGTAACTGAGTGAGACGCTGTCTCAAGATGCAAATCTAAAACAAAAGGGCCTGGGTTGGATCCCCAGGACTCCCCCAACCAATGGAAAAAAAAAAAAAATTAATAAAAATAACTATCTTTTAGTTTAAAAATAAAACCATGTTGGATCTCTGGTATCTTGGGCCTTTGCCATCAGATTAATCACTGAGAAAGGGTGTCAGTGAGAACAGCTACTAGCTCACCAGCCCAAGGACTGGAAAGAAGACAGATGAGGGAGAAATAGAAAAAAATCTGTTAGAGTTTGTGCCTAGATGTCCCCTCACAGCCTCAACCAACTAGGGGGCGGGTTCTAGTTTGTGATCGATTCATGGTCCAATGCCAGGATTATGGGGGTGTGGGGGGGGTGCTACATCTGCCCTGGGACAGGAAGCCTGCACACTCAGCGGAGGGAAAGAGGCTTGCCCTCGGCTCCTCGGCTCCACTGTTACTCTTGCAGCTTTGGTCTTCCGCTGCCATGAACTGCTGCCCCTATGCCAAGTCACCGTGCCAACAGCCTATGGACTGAAACCTCCACCAACCGTGAGCTAAAAATCTTTTCTTCTTTAATTTTGTGATTAGATATTTTGTCCTAGCAACAAGAGAAAAGTAAGCGAGACAGAACCCAGAGTTCCTGGTAGAAACCATCACATCAGGAATGTACTGACTCTGAGAGGAACTAATTTCATCTTCACATGCAATCTACTCATAGCCCCACTACCTTGCCTCTGTGACCTTGGGAAAGCTTAGAGATTCTCTTCAATAAATGCTAAAGGACAGCTCACGGTAGGCACTCAGACTAGAAAATTAATACGATATAGTCTCTACTCCTTAGAGACTCCACTGAGCAGAAGTAGCGCACAGAAATGGGACCTGGAAAACATAATGCCCTCATAAAGAAGACTCAAGTAGCTCGGCTCAGAATCCACAGGAGATGATACGATGACACTGAGCCACGTGTCACCCTTACAGTAGAGGGGTAGTCACAAGGGCAAGGGCGGGAGGCAGGCAACAACTGGAACCTTCCAAAACCACTGGGGGCAAGGCGTGAGCCAGGATACCGGGGTCTCATCTGTCCAGGATGTGCTGTAAAGAGAAAAGCAGCGGAGATCTGCCTTTTGGGAGAGCCCAGGGAAAGGAGGCTCAGGCAGGAGAATTCCAAGTTTATGACCATCCTGAGCAATGTAGCAAGACCCTGTCTCGAAATGTAGGAAAATGAAAAAGACTGGGGATGTAGCTCAGCACTCCCTGTGTTCAATCTGGTACTGAAAAGAAAAATAATTTTAAAAAGGGGAGGGCCAGGAAAATAGCTCAGTGGCACAAGCTCCTGCCTGGCAGGCATAAGGTCCCAAGCTTCACCCCAAGTACTGGAAAAAAAATTAAAATTGAAAATAAAACGGGTTGCTGGGCGTGGTGGCTCACACCTGTAATCCCAGCACTCGGGAGGCTGAGGCAGGAGGATTGGTGCGAGTTCGAGACCAGCTTGGGCTACAAAAGTGAGCTCACGGCTAGCCTGAACTGCATAGCAAGACCCTGTCTCAAAAAGACTAAATAAATAAATAAAACGGGTTAAGCAGTAAATATTTCTACACTACAAGGATACCTAACATACAGCATGTCACTCTGGGAATGTGGAGAGGAGGAGACAAGACTGCACATGGGGACAGTGGCAAGCAACTCCGTGGGACACTCCAGGGGACAAAGGATGTGGGCTCAAGCCGAAGAGGAACAGCAGAGAAGAAGACAGCACATTCCAAGTCAACAACAAAGGTTTCCAGCACTAAGGAAGCCAGTGTGGCTACAGCAGCAGTTCTCAACCTGTGGGTCATGACCCTGGCAGGGGTAAAACAACCAAAAACACAGGAGTCACCTAAAACCATCGGAAAATACATATTTAAACCCATGCTATGCCATGGTGAAATGTTATTTGTTGGAATTAGTAACAAATATTTCTCAACACATAATTAAATACTGTTTTTGTGATTAATCACTGTTTAAATTATGTTTGATTTGTAGCAATGAGAATACATAATGCATATCAGGTATTTACATTCTGAATCATAACTGTGGCAAAATTACAGTTTTGAAGTAGCCACCAAAATTATTTTTTGGTTTGGAGTCACCACAACATGAGGAACTGTATTGCAGGGTCACAGCATTAGAAAGGTTGAGAACCACTGCGCTACAGGAAGAGAAAGGACAGCAGGGCACAGCAATGACTCAGAATAGAGGCCACGCAATGCAGCCCCCGTCACAGCAGCACAGGAGGAGATCGCCGGGCCCTGACTTGTGCTTCCAAGAACACTGGGAAGAGGACAACAGGGCAGACACAGACTGCTACAGCAATTGTGTCCAGAAACACGGCTTGAACTTACAGGTGGGCAGTGGGCAGGAGAGGAATGGAAGGGCTGGAGCTGGCAGTGGCCTGGGCTAGGGGAGCTCCGGCGCTCAGGCCTGTGCAGCCAGCTGAGGTGCGATCTCAGCGTGAGCCTTCACCTGCGCCCTGTCTGCGCCTGCTTCGATCCAGGAGAGAGCTGATAGAACAGAAGTGGGAAGGCCCGCAAACTGAACGTGCTGAACTCTGCTTAGCCTTACTGAGGAATTACACGTGGGAGTAAGGAAAAGGAACAAACTGAGCGAGGCTATCAAACTTCATTTCTAAGTACCTGACACCCATGGTGTCAAGAGAGGAAACACCAGGAACAAATACACTGGGATTTGGGAAATCTTGGATACACAGGTACAAATTTTAAAAAGGAAAGGACACAATATAGAATTCAGTTCAGCATTGTGGCGCATGCCTGTAATCCCAACAGTCCAAGAAGCTAAGGCACAGCTGGGTGTGGTGGCACATGCCTGTAATCCCAGCACTTGGGAGGCTGAGGCAGGAGGATCGGTGCGAGTTCGAAAGCAGCCTGGGCTACCAAAGTGAGCTCAAGGCCAGCCTCAACTGCATAATGAGACCCTGTCTCAAAAAGACAAAAAAAAAAAAGAAGCTAAGGCAGGAGGATCGCAAATTCAAATTCAGCCTGCTTGACCCCGACAGGGCCTTCACAAGACCTGTCTTGAAATACTGCTCAGTGTGGAAAGCATAGATTCTGTCCCTGAATCAGGAAAAATAGTGACTTCTGTTAGCATCCATGTGGTAAATTACATATTTCATACAACTGTCCTGTGGCAACAATAAAACTGCATAACATATTTTATAAACTTATTTCAAATGCATGGGAGCTGGTAAAAATAAATGGAATCCCAACACTGAAGATGAACCAGGAAGGAATCCCGGAGGTGGGACGGAGCTAGGAGTCAGCTGAGCTCAGGGGACACTTTCCTGAAAGCTGCCCGTTCCAGGGGCAGAGGGGCAACAAGGACGCCTATGCACAACAGAGGCTGGGAGACATCGGCCCAAAGCTGCCCTCTTCAGGCCAAAGCCTGCAGGTAAGTAGAAAAAAGCACAAAAACCAATCTTGCAAGGGGAAGATTCTAATTCCCAGAGTTAACCTAATAGTCAAGTTTTCAACTCTAACAAAGAAATCCTGAAATATGTGACAAAACCAAAAATAAGGCTGGTCCCAGGCAACAGCACAACCCTCTGGTCTGCGCTGAAGGTGTGCTCTCCAAATGCAGGTGCTGGAAACTGAGCAGGGCCAGTACCTGCAGCTGGGCAGGCGCTTCTGGGGAGGTCGCAGTCTTCAGTCTGTGGGTAGAATCCACAGAAAGGCGCCCTAGGAACCAGACAGCACCAGGCCTAGACTTCCGGTCTCCAGGGGAGGGGAGGAGCACCACTTCCGGTTCTCAATAAACTATGGCTCTGAATATTCCTTTACATCAGCAGCACAGACAGACTGAGGCACTGAACTGACGGAGCAGACCTTGGACTTCATTAGACAAAGACTAAAAACAATAAAGAGCTGAGGACTGCCCAGTACAGGGAGGAGAGGAGAGAATAACTGGGTAAGTAGCTTAAGAGGAGGAAAAAGTTTGGGAACTTGATTTAGACAATAGCTGCACAAAATTATGAACATGCTAAATACCATTGGATCATATACTTCCAAATGGTTAATTTTATGTTATGCAAATTTACTTCAATAAAAAAGTTGCTAAGCATGACAGCACATATCTATAATCCCAGCACTTAGACTAAGGCAGGAGGATTACTGAGAGCTCCAGACCAGCTTGGCCACAGAATGAGTTCAAGGTCAGCCTACACGATAAAGCAAGACCTTGTCTCAAAAAAAAAAAAAAAAAAAAAAAAAAAATTACTCTAGACTAGCTAGAAAAAACACAGACAAATTGATCCACTACTAAAAATGTGGAACAAAGACATTTTACTTCCTTTTTTGTAGGTTCAAACAGAAGTGATTCCACTTTATCTTGTATGGGTACAACCTAGCCACTGATGGACAGGAAAGAAAGCTGCAATAAAGAAACCTTGACCTCCCATCCTAGGGGGTTCTGTGGGTAGAATCCACAGAAGGCTGCCCTAGGCACCAGACAACACCAGGCCTGTCTGGCAGGTCTGGAGACAGGGAGAGGGAGCAGGCTGTAGACGGGTGGCGACACTAAGAGGGGCCTTGACACGGCTTCAAGCAGACGCAGTGGAAAGGCAGAGACAGAGAAGGGATGGTCGTCTGGGAGTGTAGGAGCGTGGAGGACACTGCAACATGGGCCACAAGGAAAGCGCACAGCAGGATTCGACCTGGCTGAAGAAAACGAGGGCAGAGCAACTGGAGGTGTTCACGAAAGAGTAAGTTAAGGGGGGTTTAAAGAGGGAGGTAAGGAAAGCAGTTCCCAGGGCCCGCTGGATCGTTGAGGAGATTAAAGAACCTGCTTAGGCAGACACAGGGACTAGGGTTCGATCGCTGACATACCATGCCACCCTGGCCCCAGGGGCACACTGAGAAAGCAAATGACACTGGACATGGTGGCGCGTGCCTGTAATTCCAGTGCTTGGGACACTGAAAACTGGAGAATCACTGAAAGTCTGATCTGTGTAATGAGACCCTGTAGACCCTGCATTAAATAAGTATAAAAAAGAAAGCAAGCAGTCCCCAGTGTCTGGTGAGAAACAAAATGAGATCAAAGGGGATCAAAGGAACTGCGACAAGGAGGACCCGGAGAGAGGGCAGAGTCACAGTCTGAGAACTTGACCCTCAGAGCTGAGCATGGAAGGCAGACACCAAGGCTGGGGACAGTGTCAGGCCAGGGAGCTGCAGAGAGCACTGACAGGGATGCTCGAGCCATAGGAGTAACAACAGGAAGAAAGGTGGAGACAGTGAGTCAGAATTGAAAGCTGCTCCCGAATGACACGGGTGACCAGGTAGCCAAAATGTAACAGCTGGGAAGCCAGCAGCAGTGACATGGTCTAAAGCCATGATTCAGAGGAGCTGGAGAGGTGAAGAATGCTAGACAGGAAACATTCAGACGAGGAGGGAAAAGAGGAATCCAGGACTCACAGCCTTCCATCCAGGGGACCAACGGTGTGTGACCTGGGAACTAATGGACAGTACTTGGTCTGGGGCACATGTAACTTCACTCAGTTTCCCTTCTCACCTGAGAAATGTGGCAAACACCCGAGTCTAGTAACGCAACTGTGGGAGAGGCAACCCTGGAGAGCGAGACAGACTGTATTCTGGGGCCTGCCACCCAGTGTGAGGCTTCTCAGGGCAGGATAGAGTAAGGGCTGGCTCTGCACAGCCGGGAAAAAGGAGCAGGCTACACACCTCGGCATCTCTGGGACGTGATCCGTCTCCAGCATGTGATCCATTGCCAGAGTGCGGACCAGGCATCAGCTCCCCAGAGCCATGAGGCTTGGAGTCGCACTTGCCATTCTTGCAGCGGCCGCCACAGGCTTTGTCCTCTCCTCTCTGAAGCACCTGCAGCCGTGAGATGAACTTGGCCTTCCAGGCTGCAAAGTCGGCTTCGATGCTGCCATGCCTGCTTCTGACCACGTCACAGTCACCCTCCCCTCGGGCCAGCACTCGACGTGCCCCAAGCATCCACAGCCACTTGTCTACACTTTTGCCAACCTGTGTGAGAAAGAGGTGTGTAAGCCCAGGATCACAACCTTCAAAATCAGGCTCCAGATTGCTCTATATAAGCCCAGAGGGGTTTGGGACCCACAACTACTTTGACACCTGAGGCCCCGGAAGTGCTCCCCAGGAAAGCACTTCTGGCCCTTGAGCTCTGGCTTCAACCCAGAAAGGGTACGTCTTCCACGTCCTAACTTTCTGCACAAGATTTATACTTTTAGAAACGGGACAAAAAGAATTTTTTAACAGACAAGGGTTTATTAACAAGGGTTTAACAAAAAAAAAAAAAAAAAA
>PVJA010052051.1:0-12683 GCA_004027025.1 Myocastor coypus
TTCTTCTTCTTCTTCTTCTTCTTCTTCTTCTTCTTCTTCTTCTTCTTCTTCTTCTTCTTCTTCTTCTTGTTGAATTTTTCCACTGACCAGTATGTAATGACCATCTTTATTTCATTTGATCAGTCTTGGTTAGAAGTTAATATTAATTGTAAACAGAATTGCTAACCCTGCTTTTTCTGAGGTGCTGGGGCATGTAGTATTGTTTTCTATCATTTGAATTTCAGTCTATGAATTTATTTATGAGTTAGGTGTATTCCTTGTATACAGCATATTGTTGTATTTTGCTTCCTAATCTACTGTGCCAGTCTGTTTCTTTTTATTGGATAACTAAGTCCCTTTACATTGATGGTTATAATTGAAATATATTGACTTATGTTTTGAATTTTTTTAACCTACTGTTGGTTTACCTTTTTTCTCCTGTATTTAACTTGTGGGCCTATTGTGTAGGTTCTTTCTGTTCTCTTTCATCAAGTTTATGTCATTTTAGTCCCTCTTTAAAATATCTTCTAGCAGTCTGTGTAGGCTTGGCTTGTCATTGCAGATTTCTTCAGTTGTTCTTTATTATGGAAGTATTTCACTTCTCCCTCAAACTTGAAAGAGAGTTTTGTAGGGCATAGCAGTCTGGTCTGGAATTTATTTTCACGGAGAACTTGCAGAACTCTGTCCCATGCTCTTCTTCACTTCATGGTTTGTGAAGAGAAATCCACCATTATTCTGATGGGTTTTCCTTTAAATGTAATCTGTTTCTTTTCTTTAAGTGGCTTTTAGTATATTATTTTTCTGCTGGATTTCTGGAATCTTGATTATTATATGTCTGGGTGCGTTTTCAGTTGGGTTGGTGTTATTCAGAGTACTGTATGCCTCAGTTTCCTGAATGTCAGATTGTTTTCTCATATTTTGGAAGTTTTCTGCTATTACTTCTGCCTATATTTTTATACCTTTTGTATTGACTCCTCTCTTGTTGATTCCTATTAATCTCACATTGTTCATCTTTGCATCATCTTGCAGATATTCAGTTATTTTTTCCTGCATCCTGGTTGTTTTTAGGAGATTTTTGGTCTTTTATTTTTATTTTTTTTTTTTTTTACTTTTTCACTAGCTGCAACTGTGTCTTCAAGATTAAATCTCCATCTTCACTTTCGTTCATATGGTGTACTCAGCTTGTGATTGAGATTTTATCATCCTGTATATCTAATTGAAACTGTTTAATGAGATGTATTTCTTTCCTATATTGCTCATTTAAGGATTCCACCATTTTTCTGTTGTTATAACTTTGTATCAATGTATTCTTTTTAATCACTTAATAATTCATTCATTGCAGTTATCCTTTCTTTTTTTCTTCAGACATTATTTATAATCTGATTTCTTTTCTATCTTTCTGCAGTTGTTCCTTTACTTCAATGCTATTAATTCAGAGAATTCTTTTTTATGTCAGAGGTTATTTCTGATCACATTTCCTCTATACAGATTTCCTCATAATTTTTTTTTTACTTCAGACATTATTAATTCATGCATGTATTTTTAACTTCAGCAGTTATTTCTGATGTGATTTCCTCTATTTGTGTCTGCATTTGTTGATTTACTTCAGATGCTATTAATTCCAAGGTGTCAGCTGTATGATTCCCAGTTTCTCTAAGCTAGTGTATACTTCATTTATTCTCGTTGGGCCTGGGTACTGAGATTGTATATTGCTCCTTCTCTTTGGCATTTTGTATATCACTCTCCTTTGTCCTTTGGTGTAGAACTCTTGTGCAGTTATGCAGTTAGCAGTTACTGAAATTCAGGTCCAGATCAACCAAGTTGGAACTTGTCCAGTTGTGCTGACTGAATCTGACTACTGTGCTACATTTCTTCCTGCTGCTATTCATGGAATTGAAACCACTGTGCTTCTCTAGCAAGATGTTCAGCTCTTGGATTATCTGGGAGGATCTGAACACAGCCACTCTGCAGGAAATTTTGCTGCAGGGTTCCACAGGAGATGCCTACAATCACCTTTTGCTGAACTCCACATGGGGAAGTATCTGCTGGACACAGGCAGATGGAGAGATCCCTACCTGCACATGTGTACCAGCATCTGAATTCCGGGCATCTAGGATATCCGGTGGGTCCAGGCAGGTGGAGAAGTCCCTATCTACATGTGGGGACTGGAGCGGCTGTGATGTATGTATTTAATGCTTCATTAAATGACATTGTAGACTTATGATATCTAAGAGATGAAGGGACTAATATTTCAATAATCTGCCCAAATTGTACACATCAGGCAGAAAGTGCTGACTGAAAAAAATATAGGGAGAAATGCTTCTATCTTCTAAAGTAATCTAATTTTTAATATAGTATTTTTCTTCTGTTGCATAAGGTAAATATTAGCAAGCCAGGGAATGTCTGGTTTGAAGAATTCTTTTATAGCTACAATGTTGTTGTCCATTTCCTTCTGTCTTGCTCAGGCATCATATGTGATCTTCTGAGTTATTGCAGATACCAACTATAGAATTCACCCAGTAACATAAAATTCGCCAGCTAACCAGAGAGCAACAAGGTTATAGGCCATACTCCTAATCACTTTTTGTGTATTATTTATGGATTGCTTGTTAGGCCAAGAGGAGAAGCAAGGGTAGGAGCTCAACAGGATAGGTTTATTGCAAAGCATGCCTGGGAAGGACTGCTCTAGTACTGGAGACCACAACACTTGACTCCTGCATAGGCTGTAATGCCTTCCTAGGTCCCAAGCTAAAGGTGGGGTTGTTGAAGGAAAAAGTCACAATGGGAATTTATGGCTGTCTCCCTATGACCATGCTCGGGTGGTTGGGCATTGTCTGTCAACAAGAGGGCTGAACAGTGACTGGGAAATACAAGGTGTAACTGTGCTTAATTTGCTTTAAAGACTCTTGGTGATACATCTGCATCGTGAGAGAAAGCATAGCAGGAGAAGGGATGTAAAGTGGTCTCTGCTTAGACCAGAATGGTGATATTTGGATTCCTTCTACACTGTTTTATAACTTTTAACGTATCACAGAGCTTTTTTTTTCTAAGGAATTCGGGTGATAAAAAACAGGAACCGAAATTTCTTTGATTTGCTGAATGAGTGAGCAAGTGTAAGTGTTCTCAGTCTCAGTTTGTTCTCTGTTTATTTTTCTTTGAGTTCTTCTTTCACAGAATGCTGCCTGGTCAGACATGTAAATGGAATCCTTGCAGTTCAGCGCTATAGAGACATAGATTTCTCACATTTATAGGACAGTAATTTAAGCTTAAGGAAGAATACGTGCTACATTTACAAATTAATTACATTAGGAAGAGACTACCTGTTAAGTGCCTAGTTCAGCAGAGCTGAACTAAACAAAATAGAGCTCTTCTTTCTGGGAAAGGACAGTTGTGACAGCGCTTCAAACATACAGCTTGGCAGACACTTTGAAGTTGGATTTTAAAGGGACTTAGAATAATGACTTTCAACAACTGCATTACTTGAAGGAAAAAAATGAAGACACTAAGGGTTAATAATTTTTAGCTTTTACAAAATAATAGAGCTCTTGTTTGCCTTTGCTCATGAGCAAGAATCTAGGGGGAGACCTTGGAAATGAAGACGTCAAGATGTGCATTTATTCATTAACTACAGAATATTTATTGCCTACGGGCAAGGTACTATGACAAGTGCTGACAGCAGTAAACTGGATGGACAAGTGCTCATGACCTTAATGAAGCTCATGAATTAGTGGAGAGCAGACAAGAACTTACAATCAGTCAAACCATTAAAGATAATGGTCTAAGGACAGAATTGTTCAGATACTAACTTAACCTTTCCAACCAAAATAATCACTGGGACTAGCGGACTAGAGCTTCGGGAATTATGCCAATAAATGTTTTAGAGCAATAGAAACGAAACTAGGTATATTAAGAAGCACTGAAATATTTTTTCTATGTTTCTTATCACTTAGAATAGTAAAGGATAAAGTTTAAAAGAAACTTGTTGGTACTGGGGACTGCACCGAGTATTACACTCAGCTAAGTTAGATAAAAATGACAGCAGTGAGATAACACTCGGCTCTCAAGGAACCTAGGAAAGAAGATAAATACAAATAATAACTGTGACCTGGAGCCTCAAGGTGAGGACAAAATGACCAATGAGTTTAACAATAAATTAACGTGAACCTCACTTGCACTAGTGGGTGATGGGGACTCCTGATTTCTCTCTTTCTAAGAAAGGCCCTTGTTTCTTCCAGGGAAATTTACTGCACAATCTGCTTCGACATTAGAGCAGCATTTCCTAAGAGGCTAAACTTCTAGTCACACTGGTTGATGATAGTTTAGTCCCTCACTGGACCCGTGTTGAGACTTTGTGTCCAAATGATGATTTTGTTCTCTCTTGATGATTCCGTTCTGTAAAGGTTCCTCTATATAATGGTGTCTGTGACAAGCTACTTAGGACCTCTCTGGTTCTCTCATGAACTTCATCTCTCCCCCTTTCAATAAATATGTCCTACTCTTAATCTCCTCCACCATTTCACAAAATTCATTTCTTTGTTTAGAACACAAACTCTGCATATCAGACATCTAGCAAGTTGGGAGTTACATGTATTTCTCCTATATTACAAGGACCTATGCCATGTGCCATATCCCAAACCCTTCTATAATTTTTGCCTTTTGATACAGGGTCTTTCTGGGTCACTAGAATGCAGAAGCAGCTCTGTACACTGCTGTCCTTGGTGTCAATCTTCCAGAGTACTCAGGTTATAGGCATGCACGCCTAATCAAATACTTAAAAACTTTGCAACTCAGTGATTTGGATATTTCTTTCAGCCATTGCATTTTTAAATTCTTTTTTTTTTTTTTAATTTTTATTTTATTTATTTATTTTTTTCTTGTTTTAGAACCTTTGCTTGTTTATTCATTCATTTTTATGGCCGGCTCAGCCCGCCCCGAGGGCAGGGCTGGCGCAGCATGTGGTGCCGAGGATCGAACCGCGGTCCCTGAAGCCGCCTAAGCTTTCCAGAGCAGGCGCTTTAGACCACTGAGCCATCCCGCCGGGCCCCTGCATTTTAAACTTATCCAGTGAAAACAGTGAGATAATGCCATCCATAGCATAAGAGAGACTGAAATATTTCAAGGTGAGGATGCAGATATTCATACGTTACACTCAATAAACATCTAATCAAACAACCTGCCATTGAAAACTTATTTGCCTATCCCTTTTCCAGGAGCAATTTCATGTACAAACCTATTGTTACACAATAAGAAATCAGACTCAACTGTTTGATCATTGTGTCTGACATTTCCTTTTTAAAAAGTATCTCCTTTATCAAACCACATCATTCCAGAAGTCATTTATCATTGTTGCTATTGCTTATTTTAGAAATCTAGAAATAGTAGGTTGTCATTATGAAGTCCTTGCCTTTAGACTAGAGGAAACTGGAATGCAGAGATAATGCATCTTGGTCATAATCTTACTGATATTAGAGCATGATTTCATAATTGGCTGAAGTACTGAAAAATATATGCTTAGAACATATGCTTAGACAAACATGCTAGTGAAGAAAGTGTTCTTGTTATGGTTTGTGTCTAGTTGTCTCCTCAAAGCCTCTAGACTTTGTGATTAATTCATGATCCAGCGCTGGGATTATGGGTATAAGTGCTGTGTGAATTATAGGTGCAAATGCTGCTGGAATTATGGGTGTGAGTCCTGCAGGCAGCATGGGGCAGACAGCCTTAATGCAACTTAAGGGAGACACACTTGCTCTCGGTTGTCATTGTTGCTGCTGCTCCTCCCATTTGCTCCCAATAGCTGTTTTACCATTTCCTGCCACCATGAACTGCTGACCTCTGCCATGTGCCACTCTGCCTTGGAGCCAGCTGAGTGTGCACTGAAACCTCCACTAACTGAACTAAATAAATGTTTCCTTTCTAAACTTTAGGTGGTGGGTATTTTGTCTTAGCAATGAGAGAAAAGTAACCAAGACAGTTTTTCCCCCTTTTATATTTTGTTACTGTAAGCCTTTAAGAAAATAGCTTGGAGAAGGCATTTGATATGAAAATGCTACCGCCCAGGGAGCAGCTTCCTCTGTTCTCCAGCTGCCCAGTCCCCTCCCCTTAACAGGAGTACAGTGGCGCAATAGAGAGTTCTGCGTTAGCATAGCACCTGCAACTCTCAGTAGACACTATTCTAAGCTCAGCCAAAATAAGGCTCTGATCTATACAGCTTGAGATTTTCATTGTGTGCTGTCTTACAAGTCATTTTGTACAGCAACAATAATCCATTTACAAATGTGTAATTTTTATGTAAAAAAAAATCGTTTTTATTCATGAGTATCTTCTTTGTATGTTACAAAATATATCCGGTAATTTGAGTTTTCAAGATCTATTATTATGGTGTTCATTTGTTGTGAGTTTTTTTTTTAAATTGCCTTTGCCGTGTGCCTCGTTAAGTGCTTGTTTCTACCGTTTAGCACGCTAAGCAATATGTGTTCTCAGAGCCTCAGTTTTCCTGCCAAGTGGAGAGTGAGAGCTGGGTGGCAATATGTAATGTGCATTTGCAACTAGAGATATGCTGGAAGGAAGGAGACTCAGCTTCTGGGTGAGCAGGTCACCATCATTTAAATGAATCGTTGAAATTATATTTTTCCCTAGAAACAAAAAATGTAATTGCTTTTCTGGATAGTTGCACATTGAAAGACCTTATTTGTATCACTGCAACATATTTTCTCACAATTTACAGCTTTCTCAAGATCCTTTGGGTTTCTCCATTTGTGTTACTCTTCTTCATTTAGGCAGTGTGGTCTTACGTGAAGCCCCATGATATTTGCATAAATTTATCGCCGAAGCACAAATGGCTGACTACACTTCAGCTGCAGCTCGCTCTTCTCCCTCACTTAGCTGATGAGGAGAGAAATGAAGCTGGGTGGACCAACCTGCAGCAGGCTCTCAGGCTCACCTTGGTGGGCAAAAGGTTAGAGTCTTGGCTCGGTGTTTTATTTATTTATGTATGTATTTTTCATTTTTATTAACTTTGTTAAAAATTAATAATTATATAGCATATTAAAAATTGTAGACAAATTTTGAAATGTGAAAGATATAAGATATAGACAAAATTTAAATATAGATCTCCTTCATTCCTTCCTTTTTTCTTTTTTTCTTTTGTGGTACTGAGGATTGAACCCAGATCTGTCATGCTGATTTACAACCCAGCTATTTGTTTAATTTCTTAAATTTTTGCGACTGGACTTCGTTAGGTTCCAGAATTACTCAGAATGACCTTCGTTGTGTGATCTTCTTGTCTTAGCCTCTCACAGCGATGATGTTACAAGCGCATGTCACCATGGCTGGGTCAAGTGGTTTTAACATCTGCCCTTAGACATCAGTCGGTGCTTAGTAGAGTAGCATTTACTGAAAGACAATCTACAGAGGAGTAAAACATGACAAGACTGGCTTATGATGGCCACCACTGTCTTAGGCATGAAAAAGTGCTCAAGGCCTGTTTGCACCCCGGGAACTCAAAGAATCCAGCTGGAGACCTGAAGCCCGCTGTGGTCTACTCCCCACATCTGCATTAGGAGGCTCAGGAGTTTATGCTGGAAGCCAAGAGACGATGCCCAGGGTGAAGGCGAAGGCTGGAGCACCTCCAGAGAAGCAGAAGAGATCTTTCCTTCTTCCTCTAGCCTTTGTGCTATTCAGATGGCAGGCTGCCCTAGATGGGAGCAGTGTCTCCAGGAAATCCCCCCAGCCAAACTCAGCATGCTGATCGATTTCATTTATTTTATTTTAAAAAGGAAAAGGAAGCAAAACCAAATAGCAAGAACACAGATGGAAACAAAGCAACATAAAACAATGCAAATGGGGACAGCCAGATAGCTCAGCAGACTAAAGCGCCTGCTTAGGTGGGCACAGCAGTGGGGGTTCAATCTCCATCATACCCATGCCAGCCCCACCTCCAGGGCATACTGAGAGTCAGTTGGTACAGGACGTGGTGGTGCACACCTGTAATCCCAGCACTTGGGAGGCTAAAAACGGAGAATCACTAGGAGTTTGATCTGTGTAGTGAGACCCTGTAGACCCTGTACTAAATACATAAAGGAAAAACAAAATCAGAAGAGGTACATAATTTGAAACCAAGAATAGAAAATGAACAATGGTGGTTATGTTACATATTGTTATCATCAAAATTGTTGCTCAGGTCATCCGATAAAGGTTTTAGATAAGCAGACCTTACACAAATTAACACAGTCATTAACTATTCCACTTTTTCAGTGTGCTGTTCCTCTTGAAGTTTGCATCTCTTCAGCTAAACCACTGTCTCCCCAATTCATTAACTCCAAGTCATCTGAAAGGACTGTCCCCAAATCTTTATTATGTAATGTGGCAATCATTGTTTTCTACCATTACAAATGTCTGAGAACCTCAGAAAGCTTTCATACCTCGTTCTTACACACCCAACATAGTGGGCTCGGATTTTAATATTTGTTTAAAAAAAGCAGCTATGAAGCCAGGCATGGTGGCTCATGCCTGTAATCCCAGCACTTGAAAGGCTGAGGCAGGAGGATCTGTGCAAGTTCGAGACCAGCCTGGGCTACAAAAGTGAGCTCAAGGCCAGCCTGAATTGCATAGTGAGACCCTGTCTCAAAAAGACAAAAAAAAAAAAAAAAAGCAGCTATGAGTTGTATCACACCATGTGTTGTCCTCTTATGCCTAATTTCTCTTCTTTAGAACCAGCCGTGTTAGGTGGTAGTATTTCTATACCATTGTGTCTTGAAAATTACCTTGATGAGAAGAGAAGTAGCTCAGTGGCCCAGCACCTGATTGGAAAGGAAAAAGAAAACTGAGTTTGATTCCTGATAGCAAAAGTGTGAGTGCCAAGTGTGAAAATGACCTCCATAGCTATTGTTTTGATATTGGCTTTACTGTCCTAGATCATATTCTCTAGGCAGCAGACCCAAAAGCATTTAAAATGCATATGGCAAGATCTTACTGAATAAGCTCTGAAAAAGGAGTGGAGAATACTTGTCCAGGGAAGGTAAAAACTTGAATAGTGATATAGTCATGAGTTGAGCTTCATCCAACTCAACAGATTTCTCTGACGTGGAAACCTGCACTCAGAAATTGTCCTAACTGAGGCCAGGCAGCCATGTTTGTCCACCTCATGGACGAACTGTGCATGATGGACATAGGTCCCACCCTGTATCAAGTTTCCCTTTTAGTGAAGAACAAGAAGTCCCAAGGAAATACAGCAGTGCCTATCACCCGACAGCCTTTGCAACCGAGATAACAAAGGTCTCCACCCCGGCAGGGTGTCTGGTTGGCAGGAGCCTGTGCATGGAGAGCCTGTAAAGAGCTCTTACTCAGTTTTCTCATTTTTTCACTTGGGAAATAAAATACTCTTTTCTCCCTTCTGTGCTTTAGTATCTTTCTCTCTCTCCCCTTTCTTTCCTTCCTCCTGCTTTCATTTCTGCCCTTCTGCCTCTGAATACTTCAGTTTTTATTTCCTTTGTGGCATTTTATCTTTTAAAATTTTTTTTAAATGGGTATGAATTAGATTCATAACTAGAATAACTAAGCAATTTGAAAATGACAGCTATATGCCCATCATATTTCTTGCTGTTTTACACACACAAACTTAAGTGTTCTATATCTAATAGATATAATAACCCATAGAGTCATTCTTCATCTTTTAATTATAAAGCAAAAGACAGTAAAAACTCTTCATGCGTATCTAGCACTAGGAATTTAAACACTGTATTTTACTTACACATTAATCTCAGACACCTCTTTCCTTGGGATACTGAAGAAATGTTACTAATATTATTCACAGTGTCTGGAGGCGCATGACCCGTTCCTGATCACCGTGAAGAGGTGATTACTATATTCCTCCAGCTTCTGCTGCTATATGCTCCTCATCCAGAAGACAGAGCAGAAGATGAATGTGAAAGAGCAACGTCTCTTTGTCTATATGTCTTTCAATCCTATTGGAACATAGGCTCCAATCAGAACCTATGTCACCTTTCACCATGTTTAGGAAAGCGTGTCTAACGATTCTCATCATGATTAAGCACTCTTATCTAAGAAGAAATGTGAGTGTTGATATAGACCTGATAATCACAAATAAATCTTTTATTAATTGATAGACAATTCATTGTGTATTGGTGTTTTATTTCATGATTAAATATGGCCATTATCACAGTAACAGTAGTGTGATGAACGTGGCTCCCCTTATACCAAAAGAAAACCATATCGCATATAAAAACATGTTTGTATGATACTGTTATCAAATTCCAAAGTTTTTACTTGATTTTGGTAATTCTACGTTTACATAATTTTACTCTCATAGTCTCTTCCTTTAGTAGACACAAATAATTCATGAGTATGAGATGCCTGTAACTTCCTATTTAAGACATAGTTAATATTGTTTCTTAGAATTTCATAGATTTACATGATTCCCTTCCTTGATGAGGACAATATCAGTAGAAAATAATCTTTCTTAACTTTGAGTCCACTAACTCACTCCAAACCATTTGGAAGCTCCTTTGCATGCAGAGAAGATGTAGAAATGAGTAAGATGTATGTTTTCCTGCCAAGCATGCTCAGAGGAACGGAGGAAGACATTTACATGTAAGCTGTTCTAATGCAGCTGGGTAAATAATCACTGCCGTTTGAACAGTGCTATCGAGAGCAATGAAAATACAAGTCATTCTTGGTGAAGGATAACCTAGAGTATAGAAGAAGGAGTTGAATTTGAACTGATCTTTACAGCTGAGATGATTTTTTATTTGCCTCCCACATGTGCATGAAAAAGAACTTCAACATTGCTATGAAATCGGCTATGTGATTCGTAGTGGGATGTGCTCAGGACAAATGTAACGTCAGCGGTCCTTAAAACAATTTTATAATGTATTTGATGGATAACTGAATGGAGTGGATTAATCATATCATTATTTGAGAAAGGAAGTTTACGTTGTTATTATATAGGGTGAATTTTCCGTGGAAGCCTAACTGGAGAGTCAATACCACAGAGACAAAGTTGTGGAACTAAGAATGAAAGCAATGATAAGTATGAGAGACAATTATTATATAGTTGGATGGAAAGGCTGCAAGAGAGCAGAGGTGACTAGACACTGCAGTGGGTAGTGACGGAGTAGGTAACAGAAAGTGTCCAGGAGACAAAACCGTAGAGCTCACTCTACGAACACCATCACCTCGGCCTTCACTGAGGCACCTGGATCTGTTCTGTGTGAGGTGGAAACCGTGCACATGTAATTCCGCGTCATAAGTACAGAGGCCTTAGCTGAGGCAGATGAGAATTCTGGGGTGGGTGAGGAGGGAAAGATTCTCTTCTGAGAATGTTTGTGAGAAAGAAACAGAGAAGAAGTGTTGACTATTTGTCATGTCATATTCTGCTTGGCCATACATTCCTTTATATAGTTGCCATCATTATATATACTAATTTAATACTATACCCTAAGCACATTGTCCATGTTGTTAGAGAATGAAAACCCTTTCAGAGTGCTGAAGTGAGCTTCACTGGGGGGGGCAACAATATTTCTGATATATTAATACATACTGACGTCATGCATAGGGCCCTTTTGAGGGGTAAAATTGCAATCTTCCTGCCTCAGCCTCTTAAATAGCTGGGATTATAAACATGCCTCACTACGACTGATTCATGAAAAATGCTTTTAAACAGGAACTCCTTACATTTTCTAACTGCATAAAAAACAATTATAGTACTTCTAGTCTAACAGATGATTATTTTAAAGGTTTAAGTTTGAGACTACAGGGTGGGTGAAAAATAGAAATTTTCATTGTGCTACCTATGTTGACAGCGTATAATGAGAAAACAATGAGGCAAATCGTAGAATAGGATCCAGTTTTAAAACAGAGTAATTGCTTTGCTATTTGACATAGTGTAATACTGTGATAAATACTTTATAAGATTCAGTGACATGATAAGACATTACATTTTTAAAACTTATTCATGGTCTTTAAATGCTATACCAGATAATGAGCACAAAATCAGGAACTTGAAGAAAAACCACTGAACAATTACACTGGATTAAGATTTAATTTCCAGTTCTGTTGTCAGAAGAGTTTCCCAGACAGAACATTGTTTCTGTCTCCTGGTTCTTTGCAATCTACTTTAATGTAGCTCTCAATTTCTGATCCAGGATGCTCTACAGATCTAATTGCTTGTCTTTTCTCAAACTTATGCTTTCTAGTTCAGCTGTGAAATGCCATCAATCAAGAACTCAGTAGAATTAGAGTTTGTTTTTTTAATTAAAAAGTAACTTAAGTGCTGCCTAATCCAGTTGTCTGGCTCATGTACACCATAAATTCGACAAATATTTTATCAGTTTGTTTTTACACATACAAAGCCCAGTACTTGGATACACGTTGTTGTAAACAGCTTATCTAGCGCAAGTCTTTTCTGGCCTTGCCTCAACATAATCTTTTGGTTTGTTTTGTGGACAACTTCATTTCCCCATCATATTCCTTTCCCTTGAGGCTGTATTAATTCCTATTTATATAGTGTGTGTCCTATGTTTTCAGTACCACACACGAGATTGTGTGGCAATTTTCGCAAGGTTGTCATGACAATTAAACAAGAATGTCAAATATTCCATAGGATATGCTGTTTGACACATTTTCATTTTATTTGCTGGCTCTCATTGTTAGAAAATTGGTTCAAACTTCTGGCCTGCTCTTATAGT
>PVJA010052052.1:0-12518 GCA_004027025.1 Myocastor coypus
AAAATATGTAATATAACCATTGTTAAATTTAAACAATAAAAGAATTGGAAAAAAAAAAAAGAAAGAAATTTTAACTGGGGCCAAAGAGCCCAGAGGATTAAAGTTTTGCAGGTGTAAGGGCTAGGGATTTGATCGCTGGGCCTGCCATGCTAGCCCTACCCTTGAGGCATGCTGAATCAGCAACTGAGACTGGGTGTTGTGCTGTGCACCTGTAATCCAGGCTCTTAAAAAAGAAAAAGAAAATTTAATTGAAACACTGCTGCCATCATTCTTTACAATTTCTAAAACAATTCTTGGAAGTCTTCTCTTTTCATGGCATTGTGAGATGCAATCATAAATATGCAGACTGCTCTCTCCAGAACCATCCAATAGGAAGGCTGCCTTGTAAAACCATTATAGTACATGCTCATCCACCTCCTTCAGTGAATCCAGCATCTTGTTCCTTCTGCCTATATTGAAAAGTCAAAATGATCATGATGATTTGAATCAGAGCCAGTGTCCAGCATGTGAGCGGAACATCACCCATCAGACAGGCCCAGTGTAGAACCCTGTGGCAGAAATGCCTTCAGAGATGCTAAAGTCAAGACCCACCCAGCTACTCCCGAAGCAGCACTTCTTGCCAAGGCGGCACAGCAGGTTCAGCTGCAAGGGCTGCAGTAGGAAGAGGTGGAGTTCAGCAACCAGACACAAGACACACCCACCAGGATGAGTTTGAACTTGGCAGATCTTGAGATGGCACTAAAGTGATAAGTGTACTAAAGCTCTACAGCAAAGGCCAGAAGACACTGCTGCACAAAATGACAAAGCGAAGAAACAAAATGCAGTTTCAGGACCCAAGGCCATCCAGAACAAATGCAGTAGACAATGGCAAAGAAGAGATTGGAAATCACACCCCTGAAATCTCTGAAATAATAGCACAGGAAGTAAAGAAACAACTGCGGAAAGACATAGAGGAAATCAGATCAGAAATAATGCCTGAAGTAAAAAAGAAACTATATATATATATATATATATATATATATATATATATATATATTATATATATATTATATATATATATATATAATGAAAGAAGTATTAAGTGCTTCTAAAGAATGCACTGATAATAAAATAGAGGAAAATAGAAAAATGATAGAATCCCTGAATGCGCAATGTGGAACAAAAAAATAGAATGATGAAGCAGATTCAAAGAGCTGTACAGAAAGTTAAAATCTCAATCACAAGCTGTCAAAATCATTTCAGTGAAAGTGAAAATAGCCTTTCAGACCTTGAAGACACCATTGCAACTACTGAAAAGGTAAGAAAAGATCTCAAAAATAACTAGGAGGCAGGAAAAACTAATTCAACATCTGCTAGAGAATACAAAGATGAATGACATAGGAGTAATAGACATCAATGAGAAAAAAAGAGTCAATACAAATGATATAAAATAAATATTTACAGAAATAATAGCAGAAAACTTCCCAAATATGGGGAAACAATCTGGTAACATTCAGGTAACCGAAGCATATTGAACTCCAAATATCATCGAACTAATTAAAACCACACCCAGACAAATAATAATCAATATACCAGAAATTCAGCATAGGAACAATTTACTAGAAGCCACTAGAGAAAAGAAACAGATCACATTTAAAGGCAAATCCATCAGCATAATGGCAAATGTCTCTTTACAAACCATCAAGTCAAGAAGAGCATGGAGCAGAGCACTACAATTCTTATAAGAAATCAAATTCCAACCCAGTCAGATATAACCTATAAAACTTTCTTTCAAGTATAAAGGAGAAGTGAAATACTTTCATGGCTAAAAACAACTAAAGAAATTCCTAGTTGGTCATGGTGGCACATTCCTGTAATCCCAGCACTTAGGAAGTTGAAGCAGTAGGATCGATGTGACTTTGAGACCAATCTAGGCTACAAAAGTGAGTTCACAGCCAGTCAGAGTTCAAGGCCAGTCAGTCTCAAAAAAGGACAACAACAACAAAAACAAAAATCAACAACATAAAAAGGACAAAGTCAACCCTATACAGACTACGAAAAGATATTGTAGAGCGGGATCAAAATGAGCACAACTCCATGAAGGAGAATGGAAAGAACCCTCCAAACAGGGCAAACAATTAAACATAGGAGAAAAAGAGGCATAAAGCAGCAGTCTTTCAACTATATCTTATACACAGCAGAAGACTATATATATATATAGATAGATAGATAGATAGATAGATACACACACATATATGTATATATATAATATTTTTTGGTGGAAATCTTCAGTGACCTTTTAAATGGGGTCATCTATTATAATTATATTTTACATACTCCTGCATGACTACCATTTTGAAAGTTCTTTATTCTTTATCTAAGACCATGTAACAACTTCTCTTACCTTCTGGATTATGGTCTTTATTATTTTCTATATGCTACTTCTGGAGCTATTAGAATATTTCAATCTTGCGAAAATATTTTACTTTTAGTTTTCAAAGGCATGTTACCTAAGTATAAAATTCAATGAGGACAGATTTTTTTCTCAGTCTTTCAAAATAATCAGTCTAGTTTCTGACCCACTTGCTCTTTATTTTCTTTTCTAATGTGGAATTAGATGCCATTTAATTTTTCTCCTCCTTAGCTCTTATTTTTGTGTATATACTTTAATGATTTTTTTTTCTTTTCAATTAGTTTTGGACAATTTCATTTTTGTGTATCTTGGTGTGATTTTATTCATATTTCTTAAGCAAGAGGTTCATTTTTCTTGGAAATATGGCACTATAATTCCAACTAAATTTAGAAATTTAAAAAAATTATCATGAAGAGTAAACATGTATTAGGGACCAGGGAGATGGCTCAACAATGTAAGCACTTGTCTGGGAAGCAGAAGCTCCTGAGTTCAGTCCCCAGTACCGCAGAAGTAAATAAATGAATATGAAAGAGAGTAAACATGTATTAATTCAGGACAGTGAACCCCACACATGATTTTAGCTGAGCTGAAGATACTCAGATCAATTTCTAGAAATGTTTCAGAGAATAGCTAGGGTGACTCATAATGGTATCAGAAGCAAAATGGAGTGTTTGAGGAAGATTAATGGGAATGTGTCTCTCACTTGAATAGGTATTTTAACTTAAATACTCATTGTCTATTTGAATCACATTTCATGTTTCAGGAAAATGTCAGCATAATCCTGAGATGACACCTTAGAACTATGTCATTGACCTTGCCAAATCGAAGCAAATTATTCATAATAATTTGTGCACATTACCCTGAAAAAACAGGATTAGTCATGTCAATAGTTATGTTACATAACAGTTTTGTGGTAATCTCAACATGGCCTTTGAAGACGTTGACGACTTAATTACAGATTCTATGGCTATATTATTATATTTTGTGACAAAAGGAATACTGCAGCTGTATTGCATGAAAGATCATGGGACCAGAAAACGATCTTGAATTTTCAAGTGGATTCCGGGTACTCACATGTACATTTATTAGAGAAAGGAAAAGGAAGGCCAACGATAGAATGAATGGAATGAACCCAGTCCTAGCTCAACTGAGAAAAGGGATGAGAAGTTGCTGGCTTTCCAGCTGGAGAAATAAACCACAAGTCAAGAAGTGCAGGTGACCTCTACAGCTTCAAATGAAAAGAAACAGATTTCCATGTGGAAAGAACTTGAACGTATAGGTGTCTTCATTTTAACACAGTTATTCTGATTTTGATGTTTGATTATCAGAACTATAAAATGAGGCACATGTACATCCTTTAGTTATAAAGTATTTGATGTTATCCTTGTTGTAAGTAGAACTAAGAAGCTCAGGTAGTGGTTGTTTCAATTCATTCATATATATATATATATATATATATATATATATATATATAATATAGTAATATATATATTATAGTATATATATATTTATATATTATATATTATATTATATATTATATTATATATTATATATATTATATATTATATTATATATTATATATATTATAGTAATATATATAATATATAGAAAGTAATATATATATATATATATATATATATATATATTACTTGCCAAAGTCAGTGATAAATGTAGTTAAGTTGTCCGACTTTTCTAGGTCTTCACATTCCCTCTCCATGTTATGCTGTAGAAGATCTGCAAATTTGCTACATGAACTGGGATCTGCTGCTGAGTTGAAATTTCCATCCATCAGACACTTGATGGATAGATTCAGAGAGAATGGTACAGGCAGACATACAAATTGCAAAACTCTCTGCTAAGTTCACTAATTATGGCAAGCAAAGATCAAAGACAATTATGTTACATAGAGATGAGATAAAGCAACAATGATATAACACTGTCACTATCTAGTGTTAGGGCTACAAGATCTCAGAGACAGCAAAGCCTTGGCCAATTAAAGTCACAGAAAGAGCATTGGTCAACTGGTCGGAAATCTGCTCACCACACGCTTTCTGTCCCTAGATGCCTCTGGAGAGAAACCAGCAGAAGACAGCACAGCAGAAAGCCACCGGGTGGTGCGGAGGATCCTGGCTTCTCCGTGCAGGTCAGAAGCAAAGCTTGGCAGAGTGCTGAGCAGCAGAGGGGCCCCCTGCTGAAGAAGGCCAGGGGCACTGCATGAGGATGCCAAGGTACCAGGAGCAGGGAACAGAGCATGGCAATCTGCAGCAGTTTTCCACATCTCTCCACTGCCTGGGTTCTCTGTCAGTGATAACAGAAAAGAAATAAAAAAGTTAGATTCATTTCTGCACACTAGGAAGAAGAGTTGAATATATAGCTTAGACACAATAAGCCCATAAATGGAGCAGCATTTTAAAGAGGAAAAATTTTAAAAACCATGAAATTATCTCAGTATACAGTTTATCCACACCATGATTCTAATATTTTTTAGTTTAAACACTTGCATGCCCAGTGAAAAACTTTTACAGCGATAAATTTCAGATTTATAGCAGTTTCATTTAATAATCACATTCTAACCACTCCTAGAATGATCCTAAAATGAAAAAAAAAATTGCCAAATCATTACCATTCATTTTCCTCACTGTGCTACTGAATTCACAGCACTTACAAATTCATTATGATATTTCTTCCATTTGTTCTGCTATTTCTAGCTGTAAATTCAGTTTTAAATTGGAAAAATATGCTTATATAAGTGTTATGAAATTGCACTTGCAGATCTTCCTGCACATTTTTCATAAATAAAAATAAGGATATTTCAGGCACAATTCCAAGACATAGAAAAATGATTGAATTTGATCGTGAAGGATATCTCCTTTGGCTAGAGGGGAATTAATCAAGCATTCAGAAAGAAAGTATGTGGTATGTCGGATAATCATGTATTAGAAAACAAGTTACATCCTAAAATAACACAGAAGACCACACATATATCAGTCATATGATGAAGACTACGTATATAGGGCCATAAACATAACGTCTAGTAAGAGGTTTATTTGAGAAAGCAAATATTCAACAAGGCAGAGTTATGTTTATGCTATATACAGAGGATTATTTATACTAAATAATCTATTTTAAATGATTTATTTTTGAACTTTTTTCTTTTGTTTGTTAATTTATTTGTTGGACATATTACACAGCTCAGACTCATAGTGATAGTTTTGACCCAGCCTTCCTTGTGCTGGCATTAAAGGAGTACAGCACATGCCCAGTTTAGACCTGGCTCAACAAAATCTGGCTTTTCTGGTCAGATATAACATGTGGTAGCAGGGATCAAATTTGGGTCTTTGTGTTTGCCGGACAAGTGCATGGACTCTGAGCCATCTCTACCGCCCTATTTAGAATAACTTAAACTTTTAAAAATTTAAATTCCAAGTATTTGGAAAGAAATACATGTATAGTCCATTGTATAATCTAATTATGGTTCTTTTATTTCATACAAAAGTATAGCCGGGCGTGGTGGCGCACGCCTGTAATCCCAGCACTCGGGAGGCTGAGGCAGGAGGATCAGTGCGTGTTCGAGACCAGTTTGGGCTACAAAAGTGAGCTCAAGGCCAGCCTGAACTGCACAGTGAGACCCTGTCTCAAAAAGACAAAAAAAAAAAAAAAAGTATAGATAGTAATCTAAAATCAGTGACTTTAACAAGACCAGTTTACAAGATGACCTGATGCTTGACAGATGGTAGTGTTATAATGGAGTATAAATAAGCTGCATGGCATCGTTATTTGGAAAACTCTGATCCCTCTAAACCAGTATGTGAAACAAAACTTTGTAACAAATTTATATATAATATATATATATATATATATATATATATACATATATATACATGTGTGTGTGTGTTTGTGTGTATAATGTATTATATGTTATATATTATAATTATATAATTATACATAATTATATATAATAAAAAGTTAAAATCTAAAATACTGGGCAAACAACACTTAGTATTTTGTTTTTCTTTGGCAAATTTTTTTTTTTTTTTTTTTTTTTTTTGTCTTTTTGAGACAGGGTCTCACTATGCAGTTGAGGCTGGCCTTGAGCTCACTTTTGTAGCCCAGGCTGGTCTCGAACTCGCACCGATCCTCCTGCCTCCGCCTCCCAAGTGCTGGGATTACAGGCGTATGCCACCATGCCCGGCTAAATAATTTTTGACAAATGCAGTGAGTTTAGTAAGTCAAACATCAGAGACCTGTACTATGTATATTATAATATGTGTGGATTCTTATCAAATTAGTTATATTCATTCTAAGCATAATAAATTATAATTTGTAAGTTTTCTCTTGTGTTTTTACCATTGACATGAAATAAAATTGTAGCTATATTTTTCTGAGAAAAATACTTTTATTTCATCTCCCAAAGAAAACATAAATTAAAGTAGTGGAAAACATTTTCACATTTAAAGTATTTTTTACATGGTGGCGCAAGCCTGAAATACCAGCACTTGGGAGGCTGCAGTGGGGGAATCAATGTAAGTTTGAGACCAACCTGGGCTACAAAGTACACTCAAGTCCAGCCTGAACTGCATAGTCACACCCTGTCTCAAAAAGAGAAAAACCAAAGACTTGCCTTGAAATGCTTCTACTTTGTCTGAAAACCATTAAGAGAAAAAAGACAATATTCTTCTCTGTTTCCACTACCTACCATTGACAGCTTTTGCCTAAAAAGCCTCTTTATGATTATAGCTTTCTCCTCTTTTGCTATGTTCTTTGAGAACAGTGCTCAGGCCAAGGATGGCACACTCAGAAGAATCCAGGCGAATACTACGAATGCTTGTAAAATTAGACTGGAGATCTATGACCACAGCCATCTCTGGTTTCCTCTTCCTGAAAGAAAATGTAAGCACACTGCACAGCTCAGTGTGCGGAAAGTGTCAGACAGGAAGCCCTGTTCTACACTATGAAGGCACGCAGAGTCATTCTCATCTAGGGGCGGAGTCAGACCTACTTGACATTTATATTTCTATATAAAGCTCAACTAAGAATAAAAGGAGATGAACCTGGTGGAACTGAGGAGATTCATTATTATCATTATTACTATTATTATTGTTATTATTTATATGCATCTCCTCATTACCATTTGCATCTTCACGTTGAAATATGGGGTTCGTCTTGATCAAGTATGCAATAACATTGAGTGTTAATTCTATCTGTTGTTGGAGTGTAGAAAGTAGCTCATTAGGGAAAGAGTCATGGTTTTCTTGTAATAGTTATTGCCTGTGGAAAACAATTTTGTAGTTGTGGAAAAAACCTATGAAAACTATTTGAAAATGTTAATTTGGCATAACTTAACATCACTTATTTTATTTTGACAAATGAAGGACCTTTTTGAACTGACATATTTATAGAAAATCATTTACATATTACTTTAAATAAATAAAGAGTTGCTATTTCTCATCTTATCTCCTGTAGCTTGTTTTCTGTAAGTAAACTAAACAGGAGCCCTAAACTTCAGAATTAGAAAATTTAGAGCATTGTAGGATTTTTTTTTAAAATAACAGCTTTATATAACTTTAAGAAGCTGCATAAAACTGGCTAAGGAAAAAGAATTAAAGGTGATTGCATATCAAGAATGATGTTTTATTTCTACCTTAAGTTCACTGGAATTTTAGTTATTTATGATGAATACTCTTGTAATGACATAAATGGATAATAGTCCAACTCAGAAGTCAGAATAGATTATTAATAGAGAAAAAGTTACTGGAACATCTGTGAGATATCTATACCAAACCATTGTGATATACACTATAAGCTTTTTTCATTTCTATTTTTGAAAAATATATTGTAAGAAGAAGACATATTCACATACTTTAAAGAACAATCTTTTGAAAAAACTATGTTCTTTAACTTAATTAAACCATAGTCAATGTTTAAGAATACCTACTCAGTACTCCATGACTGTATCATGCAATCACATTAAGTATTGACACATATTTATGCATGTTTCTCACATATAATTATTGTTATAAACTCCATGAGTTAGTGTGTCCAGGACATGACACTGCAGCAGAGCTGTGAATGAATTTAGTGACAGGAACAGGAAAGGACTCTGGGTGACAAAATGCGGACCGACAGATGTCAAAGACCCAGAGACAGGAGTGGCCTGGGTGCAAGCCAGGGTAGTGCAGAATTTCTGAGAAAAAAAAATAGAGATTATAAATGTAATCAGATTTTATATAGTTTAGACTTGTAGCTTTTGTAAAGGCTACAGATCTAGTATTATTTAAATGCGGTTGAATATTGTATAGCATTTTAGGCATGGAAATTAGATCAAACTTGATGCTTTGTGCATGCTAGGGGAGTTCCACACCCTATTTTACTATTTTTAATCATTTATTTATTTTTGTCTCTTATTCTTTTGTACTGCCTTTCTTTTCTAAATGAACATTTACTTGAGAGAGAGTATAGCAATAATTCATAGGACATTAGAAGCAGTGCACATTTAGAAGACCAGTATGATAGGTTTCCAAAGCATGGTTTTAGTATTGTGCATTGCGATTTTCAGTGCAGTTTCTTAGTTCACAGATATAAGCATATAGAGTTCGTCAGGGTGAGAATTCTACTCATTAACTGATAGGTTATAAAACCTGATGGAAATTCTTAGGACCACTGTTGTAAGCATCTTGTGTATATAAATGCATGGGTTTTGCTCCTGTTGCGTTTCCTGGCTTTTTTCCTTGCTCTCTCTTTGTTGTTTAATCCCTAAATTCTCACTTTCCATTTAACTGTATTGCAAATTTTCCATTTTTATTTCTTCTTTTGAGTTCTTACACTAGGGGGACTACATAATATTTATACCTGTGAATTGGGTTTATTTCATCTGTGAATATGTCTTCCAGTTACATGCACTTATATATGACTGCTTTGAGTTTGTCATTTTTATAGGTAAGCAATGTGCCATTGTATAAAAATATCACATCTTTTTCACCCATTTTTGAGGTGATGAGCATTATGGCAGTATCCAAAATTTGGCTATTACAAATTCTGCTCCTATAAACATATATCACTATGATAAGATGTTTTCAGTTCTTTTGGGAAAATTCCCAGTAAGGAGAAAGCTGGATTGAATGGGATTACCAGTCCTAGTTTTTAAGGAGTCTCCACACTGTTTCCCATAATGGTTGCACCAGTCTGCATTCCCATCAGCAGTGGAGAAGTGTTCCTTTTTCCCCACAGCCTCTCCAAATTACTTGTTGGTTGATTTCCCTATGAAAGCCATTCTTTCTGGGATAATATGGAATCTCAGTGTTATTTTAGTTTGCATGTCACGGATGGCTAGTGATGTGGAGTATTTATTAGTTTCCAGGATTTCTTCCTCTGAGAAGTATGTGGTCATCTCATATGCTCATTTGTGAACTGGGTCTTTATATTTTGGATTCTAATGTGTTTTAGTTATTTGTAAATTCTAGATAGAATGCCTTTGTGAGTACTTATTAATTAAGTTTTTTTTTTTTTTTTTTTTTTTAGAAAATTAGCTCATGGATAAAAATCAAAATGCACATGCAGTACTTGAAATAACTGACAACTGGTTCCTCCTCTTGTTGAGCTTTTGCACATCAACGAATTTACCAACAGAGGGACAAAGACAACCCACAAATTTTGAAAAAAATAACTAATATGTATGTATGTATGTATGTATGTATTTATTTATTTGGTATGGCACGGGGTTTCAGTAGGCAGTTCAGACTCGCAGTGATCCTCCTTCTCAGCCTCCCCAGCTCTGGGATGACTGGCCTGTCCCACCACGCCTTATATTTTTAAAGAGTTACCATGAGCATACAGAAATTTCCAAGTGTCTCATGAATAACAGTACAGGAGCCATCCAAGTGATCACTTGGACCAGAGTGGCATGATCACAGAAGGGATTGGGTGAGCTGAAAGTCAGTGACCACCGCTGAGAAATAAAAACCTGAGAAAGGTTCATTAAAATTAAAATTCCCAAAGAATACAATTTTCTTTTTTGTTTTCACCAACTGTGCATCACCGTATAGAAAAACCCATCGCCACAGCAGGGAGCAGATACTTCCCTAAGCTTTCTCAGTTCTGTGCCAGGCTTTCTGAACCCTAGTTGCTAAAACAGAGATTGACAGGAATGCCTCTTGGTAGTGAACTTAATAGTAGTGTGGTGAAGATTTACCCCTGGTCATCCGAGACGAGTATGGCTGATTTTGACGTTTTCTTTTGTTCCTCTGAAGGGCCTTATCTGAAATAACAATGGAACATCAACTGCGGAGTGGTATTCACAGTCGTAAATATGGGTCGTAGCTTTTTCCTTTGTAAACATAAGTGGGAATATCTGAAGATAAGAGACCAGAGCCTATCAGTGGTGATGGAGAGGCAGTAAGAGGTTGGCATCCTCCTGCCTTGCAGGCAGTAAGAGGTTGGCATCCTCCTGCCTTGCAGCGTTCAGATTGTATTAGCAATACATGTTACTGAAAGGATATGGAGGGCGCTTGTGGGAGACACTTGGTGGTAAGGATGCCTTTTCTGACTTAGGAAGAAATCAAGGAGGAAAAGATTTTAGCTTTGGGCCTGTTTTGTTGAAACAACAAAATAAAGATCTCAAATGAGAGTGTAAGGAGAAAGACATCATCAAAAAATACTATTTCTTCATTGATTTTCACTATTCTTCTCTTGTTTCTGTGCCCTGAGTTCCTTCATCCTCTATATTTGTTTGAGTTGGCTTTAAGCATGCCCAGTGAGAGCAGGCTAGAAGCAGAACGGTTATGGGGAGTTATTATTGATGCTCCCACAGGAATAGCAAAGATATAGATGTCCCTTGAATAAAGGTCACTGCTTGAGTTGAGATAGCTTTTATGTTTTCAATTTTTACTTTATTATTTGTGTCTATCTCACATCATGATCTCATTGCTCACGGGGATTTGATCCATGCATGTAACACCTCCTAGCTCCTGGCACGTCTGCCCCTCTCTCCTCCTCTCCTTCACTTTCCCTTTTGCATGAGGCAGTTCTATGTTTCCCATAATCTATGTTTGATTGTTCTCTTTATCTAGATTTAGGTTTTTCAAATAAAAGAGGCCATGCAATATAGAATGGCATGCAAGCTGGGTGTGGTGGCCCACGCCTGTAATTCCAGCTGTTGGGAGGCTGAGGCAGGAGGATTAGTGCAAGTTCGAGACCAGCCTGGGCTACTCAAATGAGCTCAAGGCCAGCCTGAGCTGCATAACAAGACTCCGTCTCAAAAAGATAAAAAAAAAAAAAAAAGGATATGCGTCTGATTTATTTCAGTTAACATTATGGGCTCAAAACGTTTGCGATTTTCTATAGAGGACTCAAGTTCATCCTTCTTCATGGCATTATAGTAGTCTATTGCATATAAATGCCACCCTTGCAATAATTTCTATATGACTGAATCTAGACCCATGTCTCTCACTGTGTACTAGATTAAAATCTAACAGGATCAAAGATCTAAATGTTAATAGAAAAATGATCTGCTGGAAGACAATAAAAGGGAAAACTCCTGAAAACAGGAGCAGAAAGGGACTTTCTAAACAGATCTCCAATTGGACAGGAAATAACATTGAGAATCAACACCCAGTTGATTTTTAAGTAAAAAAAAAATTGTACATCAAAGGAAATCACCAACAGACTGAAAGATAATTTGCAGAATTGGAAAAAACATACTAGATATGTAAAACATACTAGAATATGTAAAGAACTCAATAACTGACCCCTACCAAAATAAACATCCAAGCCAAGAATATGTAGCTGAAGGGAATTTCCCTAGAAGTTCAAATGACCAATAAATCCATAAAAATATTTAACATCATTGTCTATAACATAAATGCAAAGTGTTATGGTTTATGTCTAGTTGTCCCCCCAAAGCCTCATGGAGTCATTGCGCGGGGACTTCTCGAGTTTGAGACTTGATCCATGATCCCTGGGATTATGGGTTTTAGTACTGATGGGATTATGGGTGGAAGTACTTCTGGGATTATGGGTGTAGCTTAGGGTGGGAGTTAAGGTGGAGAGCCTGAATGTAATATAAAGAGAGACAGAGAGACAGACTGTAGCTCGAGCTGGTGCTGCTGCTCTGCTGCCCTGTTTGGTTGGC
>PVJA010052054.1:0-12563 GCA_004027025.1 Myocastor coypus
CCAGGCCAGAAGCAACCCAGATTATTTTTAACAGAGACTTGTTGTCAAGGTAATTAACTTCTTGTTTTGCCTTGGTTGACGATTTATTTTCAAATCAAATAGTGAGGGACACTTCCATTTTCTGTTTCCTTGTCTAGGTTTTTTTGTTTTTTTTTTTTTTTTTCTTGTTTCAGAACTTTTGTTTGTTTATTTATTTTTATAGCCGGCTCAGCCTGCCCTCAGGGCAGGGCTGGCGCAGCATGTGGTGCTGGGGATCGAACCACGGTCCCTGCAGTCACCTAAGCTTTCCTAAGCAGGCGCTTTAGACCACTGAGCCATCCTGCTGGGCCCTCCTTGTCTAGTTTTCAAAAAGTATTCTTATCTGAGGCTGCAAAGTCAGGGTACAACCCCTTCCCTCTGCCTCAGGCCTGGGAGACCAGCCCATTTTTAAGTTTACACCACCAGAAAAACTAGAGTGTAAAGAAGATATTTAATGAAACTTGGCTAATGAAATTAGCATTAATGCCGGGCGTGGTAGCTCACGCCTGTAATCCCAGCACTCGGGAGGCTGAGGCAGGAGGATCGGTGCGAGTTCGAGACCAGCCTGGGCTACAAAAGTGAGCTCAGGACCAGCCTCAACTGCATAACGAGACCCTGTCTCAAAAAGACAAAAAAAAAAAAAAGAAATTAGCATTAATTAACGTTGATGAAACAGAGACTTGGTTTATGAATTTGTTATACCATGAAGCAAATTGGAAACTTAATCTCTTACCTCAGCTGCTGGTCTGGCTGAGTTAAGAGCTGGCAAGAGGTTGTTGATTGGCAGAATTAGTTATCACTAGTTCTTAGGCTCACAGGGACAATCCCTTTCCTAAGCCCTGTCTGCTATTGCTCATGACAAATTTCTAGTTAAAAGAGACCCAGATTAGCCAGGTGAGGTAGCTCATCCTTGTAATCCCAGCATTTAGGAAGCTGAGGCAGGAGGATCATTATGAGTTCAAGACCAGTCTGGGCTACAAAGTGAGCTCAAGGACAGCTTGAACTTCATGGTGAGACTCTGTCTCAAAATACACACACACACACACACACACACACACACACACACACACGCACACACATACAACAACAACAACAACAAAAAAGAGACCAGAGTGAAGACATAAAGAGAGGTCAGTGGACCAAAATAGAAAGTCCAGCAGTAGATCTCTGCAAACATCCCCATGTAATCTTTTTTTTTTTTGTCTTTTTGAGACAGGGTCTTGCTATGCAGTTCAGGCTGGCCTTCAGCTAACTTTTGTAGCCCAGGCTCGTCTTGAACTCGTACCGATCCTCCTGCCTCAGCCTCCCGAGTGCTGGGATTACAGGCGTGCGCCACCACGCCCGGCTCCCCATGTGATCTTTGATTAAGCATAAACACAATTTAATGGAGAAAAGACCCTATTTTCAACTAATGGCATTGGGACAATTGTCTAACCACAATCACTGCAGGAAAAGAGGTAAACTTGGTTGTGAAATCACATAAAAATCAACTCAGAGTGGACCATAGATCCCAATGAAAAGTGTAAAACTATGAAATATACAGTAAATCTTTGTGACCTAGAGTCAGGCAACGAGTTCTCAGACATTAAATGAAACAGAAAATCCATAAATGGAAAGCAGCCGATAAACAAGACTCCATCAAAGTACAATCTTCCAGGGGCTGGGGAGATAGCTCTCTGGCACAAGTGCCTGCCTGGCAAGTGCAAGGTCATGAGTTCAAAACCCAGTCCTACAAAAAAAAAAAAAAAAAAAAAAAAAAAAAAAAAAAAAAAAAAAAAAAAAAAAAAAAAAAAAAAAAAAAAAAAAAAAAAAAAAAAAAAAAAAAAAAAAAAAAAAAAAAAAAAAAAAAAGAAAGAAAGAAAAGGAAGAGAAATACATTCTTTCAAAGATACTGTCCTAAGAGTGAGGAGGCCACACAGACCAGAAGAGTGGCTTTGAGATCTGTATATGAAAGCCTTGTCTCTAAAATATAAAAAGCAGCCTTACAATTAACAATAAGACAAGAAGCAACACAATTAAAAGTCTCAGGACTTCAATAGGCTTTTCTTGGGGCTGGGGAGATAGCTCAGTGTAATAAGCACTGGCCCGGCAAACACAGGCTCCTGAGTTCAATCCTTGGTTTTGAGAAAAAAAAGATCTATTCTGCGCAACAGGCTCTTCTCCAAGGAAGGACAAGAAATGTATAAAAATGTGGTAAACATTGTTAAATATTAACAAATGTAAATTTAAAAGATATAACATTTATACAATCTGAAGCAAAATCAGAGTATGGAAAATGTACATTTAAAAAACAAGTCACCATTACTTACGTACTTATTTGAATGGTTAAAATAAACAATAATGCCAATACCAAGTGCTGACAAATATCAGGAAATACTGGAACTCCCAATTATTCCTGATTAGGAGCCCCAAATGGTATTACCACTCTAGGGAATGGTTTGGTAATTTTGTACAAGATTAAACATGAGGCTGGCAAGATGGTTCAGCAATCTAAAGTGCCTGCTTAGGAAAACTTAGGCAACTGAAGGGACTGTGGTTCAATCCCCAGCACCACATGCTTCACCAGCTCTACTGCCAGGGCAGGCTGAGCCAGCTATTAAAAAAAAAAAAAAATTAAAAAGGATTAAATATGAACTTATCATGATTTTAAGATCCAGATTCTTAAATATATACTGAGAGGAAACTGAAAGCTTAGTTTATACAAAAATTCCTGGCAGTGTAATGTAGAACTTAGCACCAAAGTTTTTAAAAGATAACTTTTATCATACTTTTAAAATAAAGTCACCCAGGGTTACTGTTTACAGTGAAGACATAGTCAGGTACCAGTTAATTCATAGATTTTTTTTTCTGTTATGCTACTGGGAAATAGATATGGTTTTTTTTTTTTTTTATTTTCTTGTTGCAGAACGTTTATTTGTTTATTCACTCATTTTTATGGCCGGCTCAGCCCGCCCCAACAGCAGGGCTGGCACAGCATGTGGTGCCGGGGATTGAACCGCAGTCTCTAAAGCTGCCCAAGCTTTCCCAAGCAGGCGCTTTAGACCACTGAGCCATCCCGCCGGGCCCTCTACTGGGAAATAAAAGTATGAAAAATCAAAGTGTTTATTTTGAACATTGACTATTGAACTTCAAATGTTGCTAACTGTTAAAATGCAAATAATGATTTTATATTTTATTTTATTTTATTTCTTTTCAGGGGTGGGAGCATCTCTATTGAATCACCAGTTGGGGTAGGGGAGTAACTGCTGCCCCTGGGCTGTTTGCAGTTTGAGATACCCAGGGCCTGGAAGCAAGTTGAGAATTGCAAACTGGAAGAGAGCTATGAGAAGGTAATGTCCTCCTCGTACAGTGACAGGAGCAGCAGGATGGCCCAGCCACCTCGCAGGCCCAAACTGTGCAGCAGAAAGAGGAGCCAGGGCCACAGGTCCCACATGTTCAGCATGGCCAGCAGCATGTCACAGAGTGCTACATAGAGGAAGAGGCCAGTGGCCACCACCAGGATCCAGGCCTCACTCTCCTCTCTGATTTGGACTGCAAGCGCCACGTAGAGACCAACGAAGGCAGTCAGCACCGAAGCCAAGTTCAGCAGCAGGGCGCGCCGCACCGACAGACCCTTGTGGAGCAGAGCAGCGAAGTCCCCCACCTCATGTAGCAGCTCATGGCAGAATACAGCCAGCGAGGTGGCCAACCCCGTCTTCCAGGAGGAGGTGAAGGCGGCACCCACAGCCAGCCCTTCAGCAAAGTTGTACACTGCATCACCCAGCGTGATTAAGTACAGCAGCAGCCTCAGCTCTGAGCTCAGCCTCCGGGGCTCCAACTGCAGTAGCTCTGGGATCTCTCCTACTACCAGATCTGCTCGGGAGCCCTCCTGGGACTGCTTGGGCTGCTGGAGCTCTCTGAGTGCCAGCTGCAGGGACACGCCAGGGCTGTGGCCCCTGTGGCTGTGGCTGCTGTGACTGCAGGGCCAGGTCTTTCCTGGGTCCTGATCCCTGGGCAGCAAGAGTTTGAATAGGCTTTCAAAGAGGAAGAAGAAGTAGAGGCCTCCCAGCACCGCCAGTAGGTGCCAGGTGGCCTAGTGCCCACACCTTGGTGCGCGTGGTCCTCTGCACTGTGGCTGTGTGTGTGCAGTCCCAGCACCTCGGCTGTCAGGTGCAGCAGGGCATCGCCAGTGAGTGCACCCAACGCTAAGCTGAGGAAGGTCTGCATGACATAGTGTGTGACTGTACTACAGCTGGTGCAGGTCAGCAGCAGGAGGCCAAAGACAGCACAGAGGCAGATGAGCAGTGTGGCCAAAGAGCCATCCAGGTACCTCCCTGCCTGACTGAGCTGGTCCTGGGCAGAGGAGCTGTGCTGGTGGCTTCAGGCCTTGCTTAGCTGCTGTTGGAGCAGGGTAGGGCTAATCTGAGCCCAAGCCTCAGGGCTCACTCCTCAGACAGCCTATACACAGCCATTACATCTCTGGCACTCAGGCATACCATGCTCCACACACTTGAGCTGTTGTTACTGGCCTCTCTGTCCAGATGACTGTGGTCATCATGGTCACCATGGTCATCATGGTCCTCATGGGCCTCTGCTCCAACCCCTAGGCACTGCATCAAACCTTCCAGCTCAGCCAGGGTCATATTAGGGGCCTTTTTGCTGTGTTACTGAAACACAAAGTACTGAGGGCTTGGCAGGGCATGGAAGCATGCCCTGTTCTTGACATGGTCCAAAAGGGTGGCCAGGACTGGGCCAGGTCTGCTGGGAGCCCCTGCTCTCACCACCTCCTGCAGCAGCTGAGGGACATCTACACAGGCTTCCTCCCTAGTGTGCCCTCTGGCGGTCTGGGCCTCAATCCTCTGGAGCAGCTGGTTCAGGCCTGGGGTCATGGCCTCAGGATTTTCAAGCTGGGCTAGGAAGTAGTCAGCATAGGAGGCCCAACAGCCAGCCTGGATGTCCACACATGTGCCCTCTGGGTTGCTGAGGTAGAGGGCCAGGGCAGCGCTGAGGTGCACAATGAATCTGGACTGCAGGACTGTTGCTGGGGTGACCTCTGGCTTGTCCAGCCTGCCCAGAGCCAAGGCATCCTCCACAGACAGGCATCATCTGGGACAACTAGGGGTGCACAAAGAGGGTCCCCAGCAGTTACTCTCCTTTCTTGGTGTGATTTCTTCCTGGAGCCATTGCCAACATGTGAGCCCAGAGAAGAAAACCTGTGCGCTGGGGAGAACGAAACTCACCCCCATAGGACAGGGGAAGGCTCTGGCCTGCTGATTTTATATTTTAGAACCAAATGCATAACACATTTCAATTAGTGAGTCTGATGTTAGGAAAGAGACAAGAAGGAACATTCTGGACGGTGCTGTTACTGCCCTGAGCAGTGCCTCTTCTGAATAACAGACTTCAGTCAACAAACACTGTAGAAGTCTTCAAGAGTACAAAGGGAAATGGAGGGAGGAACACTGATAGTTGTTAGATGGCTTAATCATTGTGGTCTTTTTAGACATTTTTAGAAGAGTATGGTACTTATAATCAGAGATAGGTATAAACATTCAACACATTCAAAACGCTATTGAATTAAAAATGAACTTATTTCTTGATATTTCCTTTTTATTTGCACCCCAGATTTATCAACATTAGTCTGCATAATTTGATTAAAAATAAATATGTAATTGCTTCAAATTAGGAAAATAGTACTAGCATGACTGTAAAATACACATTTCTGTGGGGTTTTTTATTAAGATGTATCATGCTGAAGAAAAAAACATAAATAACAAAGAAATTTTAAAAATTTATGTGGGTCAGATGCAGTAACAGAACCCTCATAAGTCATTTCTCAGTACATACAATCATTTTCAAGGTTGCCACACAATTTCAAGGGCAAGCATGTAAGCAAAATTTGACAGTACACTGGAAATTTTTAAAATAATCTTCAGATTATACAGCCAAACTCACTATAGCTTGCCTGGTCCAGGTCTATGTTGGACTCTGAAAATGCAACAAGCTCATTAGGTTGCTCCCAGGAGTAAAATTAGTCAAAGCTGAAGCACAAAGTGGCTGTCCCCACTCTGTCTTGGCCACAGAGGCCCAGCTTTCCCAGACAGGAAGTGCCACAGGGATACAGAGGAAGAAGGCCAAGCTCCCTGGGGGCGAGTGCTAGGAGAGGCAGGCGGGAGGGGGTCATGATGGAGGGGCTGCTGCTGCACACAGGGAGGACAGATCCCAGCCATGCTAGGGACCCCAGCGGATCCACTGGTAAGCTTCTGGCTCAGACGCGATCGAGCAGTGCACTGAACAAGGGTGACAGTGGTGGGCCTGAAGAGGACAGGCCTCAAACATATTCTCCTCCAGTTGGCTGGCATGCCCGCTCTTAGAGACCCCGTGTATCTTCTCCCCATGCACAGGCTTCTTTCCCAGGTCTACTCTGTCCATTTCCTCAGAGATACCTCTGCTAGAAAATCCTGCTGTCAACATCTTGTTGCAAAGCACTGACATCTCTGTAGCCTGACCTCAATTTCCCGCATTTATACTTGATAGTGCTTAAGATTGAAAGGTATGAGGTTCTTGTAAGTGTCCATGCTCTGCTGTCCCAGAAAGAACCTGGAATGTCCTGGTAGCAGTGGTTTTCCTTCGTCGTGGAAACAAAGTGGTGCCAGTGGTAAGGGGAAGGCACTTCTTTCTCTTAAAGATCTCTGGGACAGTCATGAAAACCACTTGTCCCAACTGAGGTTCACCTTCACCCTCCAACACTCGATGTCCAGGCTCTCAGAAACTCTTGTTTCTCTGTGGCATTTCTGGTTCCTCCATCTCTTTCACTTCTATAGCTCTTTCTCTTTCACTGAATATCTCTGTGCTGTAGCTCCTGGCTTGGAGCTATTCCTTCCATACTCAGTCCAGCAGCTCTATCCACTCACAGGACTTTAAATGGCCCAGAGCTGACCCTTCTCTGCTAAACATCAGACCTCACAAACGACATCAGGATCACTGTTCATCCCCAATTAGATATTTTATTTATTTATTTATTTATTTATTTATTTAGTCCTTTAGAGACATGGTCTTGCTATGTAGTTCAGTCCGGTCTTGAGTTCACTTTTGTAGCCCAGGCTGATCTCCAACTCGCACTGACCCTCCTGCCTCAGCCTCCCGAGTGCTGGGATTACAAGCATGTGCCACCACACCGGGCTCCACTTAGCTATCTTGAAAACCTCTCAAAATCACCATGTCTAAAATCCAACTGCTTCATTTTTATTTTTTATCATAAAAATTAATATATCTTCAGAATAACAAGTGAAACCACTCAAATATGTATACATATACAAAATTAAAGACTATCAGCACTTAGCATTTAGGTTTTGTGTACAAATTTGATGGCTTTTTTCTTTTAAAAAATAAAATAATATGCTTTCTCTACATAGCAAGAGAATGTGGAATTGCTATCCCTTTAACCTACTGTGTTTATTGCTGTAGATAAAAGTCGCTCTTTAACTAACCATATAATAGTCTAGTATATAAATGTCTCTCATTTATTCTACTTCTGATGGTCATTCTCTTTGGTTCAAAGTTTTTGTTTGGAAACAAACAATGCTATCATTCTTTTACTTTTTTCAATAGCATAAAATACCTTAATAATGTATAGGTTTCTTTTTCTTATAGATTTGATACAGATCAGTTGCAAAAGGTCTTTAAAAATTCCCAAGTATTTTTAATATCTCCAAGCATATTGATATGTTTAAATTTTCTACCTTTTTAGGTTAATGTTGAAAGTCTACACTTGATTCAAAAAATCATCATTTCCTCCACCAGGTGTGGTAGCACACACCTGTAATTCCAGCATTCAGGAGGCTGAAGCAGGAGGATCAGTGGGAGTTCGAGGCCAGCCTGGGCTACAAAGTGAGGCCAGCCTGAACCGCATAGCGAGACCCTGTCTCAAAAAGACAAATGCTAATAATAATAATAATAATAATAATAATAATAATAATAATGATAATAGTAATAATAATACTGCTTTTCACCTATAAATATTAACCAGTAGAAAGCCCAGTTGCTGGTAAGAATGTAGGGAAAGTGGTGCTTCTGAAAGATTGCTGGAATAACAATGTGTATCATTATTATCTTTTTGGAATTACCTGGTAATATTTATCCCATATTATATATGTAGTATTTCCACAATATTTATAAAATTTCATATATATATATTCCCAAAAGTATACAATATTTCATTAACATCAGCTTTATGAATCTAAAACTCAAATAAATTATTAGTGGAAAATAATATCTACTGTTATAATAGTAAATATATAAAAGGCATTTCCTATGCCAAAAACATGATATTATTTTAACATTTTATAACTCCTAACCCTTTTTATGTCAATACAGTAAGAAATTACTAGTATTATTTTTACATACCAGCTACAAATTTATGTATAGTTACTACATAGAATTATTTAATATAGTGTTAGTTACTGTAGCATTATTTATTACAGCATTATTTATTGCATTATAATTTTTAAGCATTATTTGTATATATAACATAGGATTACTATGGCATTTGTAAATAATGCTATATTAAGTACATGTTATAATACATATAATTACATGTATCTATATAATTTACTATAGCATTAACACCATAGAAACAAAGGAGCTGCCTGTCAGTGGTGGAAAAGTTTACAAAAATGTGCCCATCCCTATCGCATAGTAGCTCTTGACCCTGAATAGAGATAGAATCACCTAGGAAGTTTTCCAAACAATGCTTAAGCCCCAGAGCACACAATTAAATTAGTGTTTGAGGGCCAGCTAGTGTACAAGTCACTGTGATATTTGCGCATTAACTTGTAAAGATGCCATAACAAATTGTTAAAGGTAATAAGAAGGGTATATGATATAATCTCATTATTTTAAAACAATGAGGGGCTGGGGAGATAGCTCCATGGCACAAGTGGCTGTCTGGCAAGTGCAAGGTTGTGAGTTTGAACCCCAGCCCCACAAAGCAAAAATAAATAAAACAATGAGATATAAATATTTCTATATTTATATAGATACTATATCTGATACATGCCTTATATAGCATATATTACTTATATCATATGATTATTTTGTGCCTATTATATATCACATATCTTTGTATGTCCCTACATTTATATGAAAACATTTTTGTAGTGCTGAAGATCAGTCTCAGGGCTTCATGTATGCCATGCAGTCACTCTGCCTCTGAGCTACACCCCCAGATTCTTAAAATAACTTGTATTTTTGTGAACAATTATATATAAAATATTTCTATTAAATAATTTATGAATTTATAAATATGCCATGCATCACGTACAATGTGGAAAAAGAATAAAAAGAATATGAACATATGGTTAATAAGAAGTAAGGCCTAAATGGCCCATGACTAGGGACCAAGAAGTAAGAAGCGAAGAGAACTGGAAAAGAAATGAAAATACACTTAAACAAAACAAACAGCATTTGTTTTCATAGTAGTAATCTCAAGAAAACCTTATTTTTCAAACCTAATTTTGGGTAATTTGACAATATTCTTCCATGTAAACAGTTCTTCTATATGCATGCATCCTTTGTACAGTGAGAAAAACTTTCTTATTACTGAAGGATTTTTCTTTTTCTTTCTTTGTTTTGGCTGAGGTTGAAAGTGGCCTTGCGCCTGCCAGGCAAGTGCGCCCCCGCAAGCCGCATCCCCAGCCCAGGATTTTGATCCCCTATCTCTTGAGCCTTTAGCACACACAGCGCCCTCCTTTGACTCCTTACCTGCCTGGCCCCTCCTTCCCCTCGAGGCCTTCACCCCCAGTCACGTCCTCAGAATTCCCTGAAAATGGATGAGAACTCACTCTGAATCACCGGTCCATTTTTCCAGGCTGCTCTTTGTTTTCAGATCACATTTCTCAGTCTGCAACGTGGCATGTGAGGTGACTAAATCCAAGCCTGCCCCCGCACACACACGTGCACTCCCGCACTCTGCTCCAGAGCAGAAGCCCGAGTCTGCGACTTGCCCCGCTTGTCTCGTCAGTGGTGTCTCTGGGCCTGATTCCGTGCTAAGCACACGGATGTGGCCACACAGCCTCCACGCCTTCTCGGCTCATTTCCCTGCACTGAACAACCTTGCCTGTATTCTCACCTCGGGTCTCACTGAGCTCCGCGATCCCCGATGTCTCAGACCACGGCCTCCACTGGTCAGGACTCCTGAGTGCTTCGTGAATCCCTGACTGACTAGTTGCTGAGAACCACTGCTTTCCCATTTTCCTCTCCTGTTCTGCCTGTACTGTGTTCTCCCTGCTGCTGTCACCCTCTCCTGTGGCAGAGGGAGAAGGCCACTCTGGGACAGAGGCCTTAGCATAGCCCTGGTCCACATTTCAGTTCTTTGTGCTGCATGTTGGGTCTTGTGAGAATACGTGGATGGTCATTAGTGCCTGAACTAATTATGGCATCTCCGTGCGTGCTCCCTACCTCCTCCTCCTCCTCCCACTGATGGTTTACTGTCCCCTTCATTACAGACCAACTTACGTCCTCCCGGATTCATACGCTGAAGTCCCAACTCCCGGTACCTTACCTCAGAAGGTGACTATACCTGGTGGTAAGGTTTTAAAGAGGTAATTAAGGGTAAATGAGGTCACAAGAGGAAATTCCAAATCCAGTATTACTGGTGAATTTATCAGAAGAAAAAAGGACGTCAGACAGGTGTGTGATGGAGGAAAGGTCATGTAAGAATGCAGCCAACAAACACAGACCTAACAAGCCAGGAAAAGAGGCCTCAGGAGGAACCAGTGCTGGCAGCATTTCTGTCTTAGACTTCTGGTCTCCAGATCTGCAAAGAAAAATAATTTCTATTGCTTGATGTGCCTGACCTGATGGTAGCCTAAGCAGATCACTACTTCTCTGTAGAAGAACTCACATTGTTTCTGAGAGCTAGACTGAGGATGGCTTAGTAGCTCTGCTTTTTCACTCCCTGCCAACTGTTAATCCACTGTCCCATTTAGAACAACAACCTGTCAAGTGTTTTCAAAAAAGTGAGTTTCTTACTTTCCGGGGCACACTTCTGCTATTCTTCTTCCCTTTACCAGAAGTTGTATAGCAATAATTTTAATCTTAGGAGCGTAGGACAATATTACCACTAGTATCTCAATTCTGCACTCTTTCTCCATTTATTTTCCCCAGAAGGCATGTGTTGGAAACACGGCCCTATGGTGGTGAGGCTGAGTCTGCATCCCTGAAGAGGGGCCTGCTGGGAGGTGTTTAGATCACTGAGAGCACCAGCCCTTGAAAAGAACCAATTAAGTTCCCATAGATCTTGAGTTCTTAAAAAAAGGAAGAGAGAGAGAGAGAGATGGAGACAGATACAGAGACAGAGACAGAAAGAGTGACAAAGACAGACTGAAAGAGACACACAGAGAGAAAGATAGTGACAAAGACAGAGAGACAGAGACAGAGACAGACAGAGAGAGAACAAGAAGCCTGGCTCTTTGTTTTTCTCTCTCACATGATTCATCCCTCTTATCTGTCATGAGACCTTTATAAGAGTTGAAAATGCCACAGTCTTAGGCCTCTAGAATTATGAACTAAATAAATGGACCCTTTTTCTGTATAAAGTGCTGAGTCTAGGATATGTTGTTTTAGTAATGAAAAATGAACTAATTAAAAAAAAAGAAAGAAAGAAAAAGAAAAATGAACTAATTTAGTGTCCAAATTAAGAACCTAAGGACTGGCAAGATACCTCAGCAGACTGAGCACCTGCTTAGGCAAGCACAGGGTCCAGAGTCCAATGCCCTGCACCACATGCTGCTCCAGGCCCACCCCCAGGCATGCTGAGCCAGGTGCTGAGACCAGACATAGTGGTGCACACCTGTAATCCCAGTGCTGGGGAGGTTGAAAACAGGAGGATTGCTATGGGTCTGAGCTGTGTAGTGAGACCCTGTACCAAATACATTTTAAAAAAATAAGAAGAAGAACCTACGAAAGTGAAAGCTTTCTTCTAAGCTTTCTCCCAGGACTTCCGGAACCAAGAATGGCCACAGCCTACAAGGAACTACTTTCCTTCCTGAGAAAGGTAAAATCTTTGAAAGTAAACATCAGAAACATCAGCACCCAGAGGAACACTCAGACATTGTTTTGATTTTAACACACAGAAACCACAAAGTTTGTTCTTACGACATGGTCGAGGAAATGAAATTACAAGGAAAACGTGGCTTTTTACCATAAACTTATGGGAGTTCACAAGCTACAATCAAAATTTGACAAATACCTCTTTAGAGCAAATAGTCCTTCAGTGAAAGTAGTCATGGTCAGCTCCTCCACCCCAAGAGATGACAAGGACAGAGAAGCATGCACGGGAAATGAATGACACCTGATGCCTAAACGCTACACAATCTTCGTCATTCAACATTACATAAAAGACAGGCGTGGTGGCGCACGCCTGTAATCCCGGCACTCGGGAGGCTGAGGCAGGAGGATCAGTGAGAGTTCAAGACCAGCCTGGGCTACAAAAGTGAGCTCAAGGCCAGCCTCAACTGCATAGCAATACCCTGTCTCAAAAAGACAAAAAAAAAAAAAAAAAAAAA